>JAOVVI020019182.1:0-10179 GCA_028571085.2 Nepenthes alata
AGGAAGGCGCCAGATTTTTTCAATCTCCTACCAATTGGGGCTTTCTAACGGTAAAATATATAGAAGAAAGGTGAGAAATTTGAAAAGCCACTGACCACCGTGGAAGGAAACTATCTCAGCCAGTTTGGCAACTGGCGCCGTCTCTGGAAGGAAGGCCGACCAGAATAACGTAGAAGATCACGCCTTCCAACCAAGGGAGATCACCCTATCAACCTTTAAGTAAACCATAGAATTCTCATTCAAGGGGGAGGTTCTTACTTACATGTTCTTGCTTACTGATAGACAAAAAGGCTCTTACATACAATCTCTTACGTACACAGATCATCTCTGACAGTCCAGCTCTCACATACTCGAGTTCTTGCTTACAGAGAAGCTCTTACAGACAAACCCTTACTCAGACAAGGCAAGCCCTTGCTAAAAAAGGCACGCACGAGCGCTTATAGAGTACAGGACATAGGCTAATCACCTCTTCCACTCTACCGGGCGTTCGTCCTCCAATCCCACAAGAGGCCTTCAGCTTCCTGGAGACCTAATCAGCTTTTCGAGAGTCGCTGGGTGAAGGATAATTTTAAAATACACTGATTGGCCCACTGTTGGGCGATAGGAATGTCTTGTATGTATAAATATGTGATAAACTCAAAACGTATTTTGATTTATGTTTTAGTTTTGGCGGTCTTCTCTCGATTTCTGCATTGTGAGATTTAGATCCGGATGATAGTATATGTCCCACATGGATGTGATGACAGTTGTGGCCTATTGTAACATCGGATCATATGATATGATATCGTTTATGATATTTGACCAGATCGTTATTTATTACGATTATATTCTGACGGGACTGTTTGATACGGACGACGATTTAGTACGAGATTCTCCTCGATTTTTATAGATTTCACAGACCTTGTGTTTTATGTTTTACACGATTGTGATGCGTGATCCATTTCCTCTGATTTATATGTACTGTTTGCATATATCTGATATTTGCTGAATTCTAAACTCACGTTTTTATATTTTATCCCTTCAGACTAGTGGTATGGATACGCTTGTAGGTGTACGGACGTGATCTAGCACAGATATCTCTATCGGCGAGTGGAGATGTTATATTGGGTATATTTGTGATCATAGGAATATTTTATGGTTATTATTTATGGTCGGATGAGTGCATTGGTATATATATATGAGAAATATTAGAGTTGCATATTTTGATTCTTCCCTTGCGATATTTGGATAGCAGGTCATGTATTATATTTGTCCGAATTTATATCCGGTAAGATCTTATACGAGCTTTATTATATCGGATCCTATATGTGTATGGCTGTCACACCCGAATTAGATTTTTATGGTTCATGAAAACATTATTATTGATTTTATATTTTGACCTGCGTATATTGTATTATTGGATCGTAACAATACAACAAGCTTATCGGTTAAATTTTTTCATCTCCTTGGATCAGGAGAGTGGTCTAATTTAATAAGTATCTGGACAGAGGTATGGACAATGGATTAGGATTATACTGTTACGTCGGCTCTATATCCTATACAATTACAGTAGGAGTGATGATGTTGAAAAACGCTCTACATAGGGGATACACACGCCTGTATAAAAGACTTAGCTAAAAATTTTATACTCGAAGCAATCTTTCTATGGAGTAAACTACCAATTGCATATTTCTTACTTACCAAAAGCATTGATTTTTTGCTCATATTCATTTCCATATGCACGACGAAGATACCATGTTTAGTCGTTTTCTATATCGCCTGACTTATTCAACACGTAATTTGTCAATTTCGACGGCAACCAATGCTCACTACGATTTTGACTAGTCTTAAATCTTGTTTCGTCAATTCAAAAATATGTGCTTTGTTTCTCAGTTCACCAATTTTCTTCTATTGGATAAAGATTAAACCTTATGGCATCAAAACTTCAACCCGGGAGATTTTTCTTAGGATTAATACCTTCGTTCTTTTATTCTTATAAGAATTAGATTATAAAATTTTCTGATAAAGAAAATTTAAGTAAATGAAGTATAATTTTCTCTTGAGAGAGAGATAAACGTTTAGTAATTTCATTGAGATATTTAGTGATTTTCTCTTAAAAGCACTTTTAAGGTGGGGAAATTTCTTCTTGCCATTTAGTAACCTAAATGCTTTTAAATAGGAAAAATGCAGGACACTGACCTAAATGCTTGAAATGCTCTCATATCAATCCCATTGACTACTGCAATTTCTTGGCATTCCAAAAGATGCATTATCATCTATGAATTGTGTGTGCACAATCATTTTATGAACTTTGGGTGTGTAATAATGCGAAATTGTGTTCTCCATGTTTTGTGGGTTGAAAAGTGTGACGTAATTTTGCCCAAATCTTCACAAGCAGCAAACGATGGAGTCTGCCTTCCCGGAGCAGCATAGCTCTAGATATGTCGAAAGGCCACAGACCTTGCTGCGCAAATGAGAGGACCGGGATTGAGTCTTTGGGTGGATGTATTGAGGATGTGTATGAAACCAGGGCTCTAGGTGATCGGCACATAGGACCAACGGAAATAGAGCAAAAGGGTGGGCCACTGTGCGCCTAGACTGAACTTGAACCGATGACGCCGATTAAAGAATAGGAGTTTCTGAACATCGGGGAAGGATGGAATATGGGATGTCTTCACTAGCCAAAATGCTATAGGCTTTGGCCAAAGAAGACTCGGGGTGCATAGTGATGAGAAGCTGTGCTACGGGGAAGTAGTGGAGGAAGCGATGCAGAGGGGGCAGCAGACAACCTCACTGTTGCTATGGCGTGTTTTCACTTGGAACTGCCGCCATTTACGGTGGTTCAAAGGGCACGACTCAGAGGGAGGATATTGGCCGTGGGGCTTCAAAATCTCAAGCTACTATTGGAAGGAGAAAACCAGTTTGACATCGTATTAGGCAAATGGAAGACAAGGACCTAATCGATTGGATAGGTTTGTGTACACATGCACAATTATTATTTGACTTCTTCAGAATGCTTGTCATTTCCTCGTCACTGATGTCCCCTTCTGCGGCAGGGGGTAGTGAAATGAGCTTTGTAATGATGAGTTTTGTCATAGAAGTTCCATGATCACATACGTGTTTCTTTTTCTTTCACTTCCCCAGCACCGGCGGTGAGTAAACTGCTGTTTTAGTCGCACGGTTTGCAATAATCATTCCTCATCACACGTAATGAACTGTACAAAAATAAAGTCAGAAGTCATTTTTTATTTCACAGTATGTAGCTGAAATCTTCTTCTTCTTCCTTGATTTGATCTCAATAGGAAATGAAAGCAGCAGCAATTGGATATATGACGATGAAAACCAAATTCATAATCCGTCTTATGACATGTTGATTTGACTAAAGCAGAAGCAGCAATCGTTGTATAATGATAATGACAGCTGCAAGTGCTATCTTTGAATAATCATTCACAAAGCACTAGTTGAATTGTTGCAAGGCCAATATAGTACATGAAAACATTTTGTTCAAAAGTGGCTAATGAGTAATCTTTCTTCAAAAAGCTTAAAGTGATTCTACAATGGTGGTATGCAAACGGCACAGGAAAGAATTCTGCAAATAACATAAGCCTTTGCTTTCCAATTATAAAAAATCATGTAATTGACTACAAATATGATGATGCAAACAGCAGTCAGGTATGTTCTAAAAATAAAGAAAAAAAATGAAAAAAATGAATGTCCACGCCAAAATTGGATACAAAAAGAAAATGCATTATGGTCTCCAATTGTGAACTGTTGTCCTACTTGCCTAAGGGCTGTTCTAAAGAGATGTGAAGGAAGACAGATGGAAAGACTGCCCTTAATGAACTTCTCTGTCAATAATCTCTTTGCTATAGGAAAGTTTCCATCAATGTCGGTAGCTGCAAGGGTCATGGCATAAATGAGATACAAACAGGTATGCATTCATGGTGCCTTTCAAGTAACTATGCATCAAACAACTGTTCTGTCTAGCCAGAACCACTTTCTCTGAATTGTCTTCTCTTCAATCTCAGATTTCACAACACGAACAAGGAACAATCCTGCTATAAAATTTGACATAATGAGCATGGCAAACACACCATTCCATCCTCTAGCAGATATATAACCAGCCAAAAGTGGGCCGATTGCTGCCCCAATGGAACCAGTTCCATCTATAATTGCAGTGATAGTGGCTAATGCACGCGAGTTCCCCTCACTTGTACTGTTTGTACCAAGATCAGTTGCCACAGCCGTTGTAATAAGAGAGTAAGGTCCGTTTACAAGCAACCCAGAAAGAAACATCAACCCCACGTTGATAAACATAGAAATGCTTCCATACACGTGATACAGAAGCAGCGCTGGAATTGAGAATGACAGGAATAAAACAGAGGTGACTGCTCGAGCCTCAATCTTGTCAGAAATGTGCCCTGCTAAAATCCCTCCTGTGACACCGCCAACATCAAAAATTGTTGATAGCATCCCAGCAGATTTGTGTGATAAGTGCTCCCCAGCAACAGCTTCAGTTAGAAAAAGATCAACATCAATGTTCATTGCCAGCTATTTTCACAAATTATACACATTGAAGAAGTCAACTCCTACCAAATTTATCATATACAGCATATCTTTACCTGTATGCCTTATGTAAAATGGCAGCCAATATAGAAATGTATACGCCACAAGCTTAGAGAAGAAGAGACAAAATGCAAAAGACGCCACACCCGGTAACCTCCATGCTGCCAGGAACCCAATTGCATCAGAAGAATTCATGTTCTTAGATCGAAGGAGCGCTGAATCTTCCAAGGAATCTGAATCCTTAGATTGAAGGAGACTTGAATTTTCAGCTTCCGATTTCTCAGAAACCACTTTCTTCATTTCAATCCAACTTTCAGGAGACTCAAATCCAGCAGCTTCAGGACTCACAACGAGAAACGCATAAACCACAATGCCTATGAAGATCAAAAATAAGCCAGGCAGGGCAAAGGACCAGCCCCACCCAAATTCCAGCATCCAAGCAGCAATAATAGAACCCAAAATGTTCCCAAATGACGCATGAGAATTCCAAATCCCCATTATCAATCCCCTCTTATCTCTCCCAAACCAATTGCCCACCACAGCCACAACACAAGGCCACCCAATTGACTGAAACAATCCACAAACAATCTGAACCACAAAGAAATACAGAAGCTGATGAACATCCCACCAATACCCCAAACCAAAAGCTATTGTGAAAATACCACTTCCAAACATTCCAATGGCCAAAAACACCCTAAGATCAGTCCTGTCCCCCAAGTGTCCAGAGAAGTACATTCCAAGAGAATAAGAAGACAAAAATGCTAAATCAAGCTCACCTAATCTGTGGGTACCATGAGATCCATTGAATGGAGGCCAACCAATTTGCCATGAGGCGGAATCTTCATCAGGGTTTGTGTTATTTTGAGAAACTGCTGGGCCAAGGACCGATTTTACAATGCTTGGGGGTTTACGAGAAGCGTGGAAGGAGGCATAGGCTAAGAAGGTGATGAGAAGGACGAGGGTTCGGTGGAAGAAGGGGGTTTTGTTTGAGGATCTGAGACACGGGCATAGCGAGAAAGATGGAGGAGGTATCATTAGCAAATTGTGTGGCTTTTGGGAATTGGGATTGGTCTAGAGTGCGTCAAGAAAGTGATCGAACACCCCAAAAATTTTTCAGATGAAGACGATGGATCTGACGAATGTGGTGAACTGTGAAAGGTCGTTACTAGGAGAAATAGTTGTTGAAAGAACAGTTCGATTGCTTTCAGTTTGGTAGTATTACCCTTTTCTCTGTATACTCGGATTTTAAGGAAACTCACAAGATCCAAGAGAATTTGATGCTCATGACTCAGTCCGGTTGGCCGTTGGAGGGTTTTGACGATGGTGGTCAGTTTTTCCGATTAACAATGATTTCAGGTTTCCAATGTTCGGCCGGGGATGCCCGCTAGTAGTCGGAGATGAGGCAAAATCGATCATCCGGTTTTTTTGGCTACAGTACAAATAAGAGGATACCCCTAGGTGAAAAAGAAAACAGTGGGGACGGGTTGAAAGGGAAGGAATCCGGGGGGCGTTGGTCGCAGTCCAGGGCGTAACGTGAGCCATCGTTACTATAATAATTTCAGACGTTTGATTTAAAATTTAATTAGATGATTAAAATTAAATTTTATCATATAAAATCATGGCCATCCGTTGCTCTAGATTCAACAGCCATGATTTGAGTGTACAATAACTTTAATATTTTGAACTAAAAAACATTTTGACTGCCATTTCCATTTCTTTTAATCTCTTTTCTCTCATCTCCCGTTCTCTCCATCTACCATCTTCTTCCATCATTTGCGTCTTCCCTTCTTCTATTTATTTCTCATTTAATCATCCGTCGTCAGTTGTTCCTATTTTTTTACTAACCGTTTTTGTCATCTGTAAATATTTGATAATTTTCTCATTTTAAGGCACGCAAGTAGCACAAAAAAGAGAGTAAAACTAGATTACTATTATTGTTGCTGTCGCCGTTGTTAATCAGTGCCGGAGAAAGTGTCACCGTGACTGTTCAAAGCTGCCGCCATTGTTATAGTGTTGTCACAAATCAGACAAGTAATTTTTCTATTTTACCTAATTTTTATAGAAATTTCGATTGTTATCGCTGTAAACGATGGATTTGAAAACTGAGTAGAAAATGTAGAATAAGGATGATCCTAAGTATACGTATAATGGTATATGAGAATGGAAAAATGTTCAGATTTCATACAAATATATTTGCCTTATATATACATATTAGTGTATGTACTATCAGTGGACATATACATATTGTTGGATCCCCCCCCCCCGATTCCGTGATGTGTGCGTGGGTGTGTGAATTGCCGGTGGGGGTGTGCTATCAATGTGAAGGTGTGCCACTGTGCGTGTGGGTGTACAGCTGTGTGTCCGTATGTGTATTTAAGTGTGTGCAGTGTGGGCTAGTCGGGCGGGGTTGGGGGGCATCTAACGTTGTTAGTGCGAAGGTGTACTACTGTGACGGACCGGATTATTCTCCCTTGAATAACCTTCGTCAATGGCTATACACACCCTAAAGTTCATAATTAACCTATGGACTCTAGAAAAAATCCGGTAAAATTTCCTCTGTAACTAGACGAAAAATAAAAAAATACAACATGTTTAAAATCAACCTGTACAAGCACACATCTATCAAAGGCTTAACTCAACCTACAACACGCCACACAGGATCTCACATCTGTCATATCATCCATGGCTCCAATACAGTACATAACCTACTATACTGGATCTAGAGAGATGCCATCTAATATAAAACAAAACTTAAACATCAACATAAAGGCGGAAGTATAACTACATCATCAAATATGCGGAAGTACATCAAAACCATAAAAATAACAATCACGAGCCACGCTCAACCCTGAGTAGCTGTCCACAATCCGATCCAACTCTGAGTCCAAATCTTTCTACACTCGCCGTCCAGCCAGTCACATCAAGCAAGCCTCTCCTTGCTCTGACCACCTGCACCAACTAAGTGTTCTCATCTGAAAGCAAAGACAACAACAGCAAGAGTGAGCTAACAGCTCAGCGAGTATAATCATAAACACCCATCCAAGACATGTATAAAGACAGAAATGGGAGGGAATACAAACACTCTCCAAAATCAAGGAACAGGAGAGAAAACAGGAACAACTGGAATCACTTGATTCCCACGGATCTCACGATTACATTGATTGGTCATCATTTGGATTCGCGTGATTCTCACGGTTCTCACAATTTTCCTTGGATCGCGGGATTCACACGGATCATCTTGAATCACTGGGTTCACATGGTTCTCGCGGTTCATATCTTGAGCATTGTTTATTTTTATTATTACATCATCTTTGCGGACCCCGGCTAGAAGACCGTACTAGCCATCGATGCGAGAGAATGAGGACAGGAATGTGTTCGCTACACATTCTAAAGCCACGACAACTATTTTAACCCTCGGTTGCATCCATGCAACAATCATCACAAATGACTACATCTCAATATGTAGCGTCGACAGACACACCCCACACCCTCAGGGTCCAGGGCAATCCTCGTTCTTCCACAGTAGTTTCCTAAAGCGTACCACGGACATCACACACTCCCATGAGCAGCCAGAATACGTGGCCAAGTATTCCTTGGGCTCACACCGTGATGGACATGGTATGCTAAAGAACACTACCCATATGACTCACGGTCCTAGTTTCAAGATTAGGTTCAACACTTGGAGAGGAAAATCCACATTTATCACACACAATCACATCTCAGAAAATCTCATTCCCATCACAAACATCTCCAATCCGGGAGATCTCATCATCACACACATCTCCAACTGGGAGATCATATCATCACAAGACATAATGTGGATTCCTTTCCATTCACTTTAAGGTTTACAACCTTTTGCGGGACTCAATTCCCTTAATCACAATATGCGGGACTCCATTCCCTTAATCACAACAAGTGGGACTCCATTCCCTTAATCACCAAAATCATCCAAGTTCACGAGACAGATCAGATTCTTAACTCCGATGATCACATATCACTTTGGGACCTCTAGGACTCATCCCTTTGCCCCTAGCACACGGTTACATGTTTCGGAGCTTACTTTTATGTTTAAACCCTTAAACGTTACATCATTAACAATTATGAATTTGTATCACTTTCATTTCCTCATTTTATTTCGGGTGAACCATGTCATGTTCATTTTTGAACGCCCAGACGCCGTGAACAGTTCGATACTTGAGGAAACGGACGTCCGATTGATACGTACGTGCGATTCATACACTATGTTTCGCATTTTGATCTCGATTCAACTTAACACGGGGATGGAAGCATGAAACTTCCCATCCATTTTTGTATTAACGGTAATAGGAAACTTTTAGGGCTCCCGGATGTCACGAATGGGTCAAAACTTGCAGGATTTGATATTCGGTCGATACATACGTACAATTGGGATATGGGAATTCGTATTCTAGAGTTCTTTCATCATTTTACGAAGGAGGAAACATGTATTTTCCCCCTTCAGTCTCGGGTGAACAGTAACAGTGCCCCTTTAACGGGCTTGGACGCCGCAAACGGGTTAAAACGTGTGAGATCGGACCCGCGGGCAACATATATGCATCATTGGGACGTGTGGATTCACATTTTGGGGTAAATTTCATGATACACGGTCGGGAAATGGAAAATCTCCAAAATCCTGTGGGTTAGGGTTTTGGTGAAACCCACCCGGGCAAATCGGACACGATTCGAACAACTAACTATATTTTCCTTAACCCATACTCATGAGTTTCAAGATTATAACGTTCACCGTGGGTATCGACATAAAATACCCAACGAAAATACATAAAACATCGAAAGAGAACGAGGAGTGGATATGAGAACACTTGCCTCGACGCGTGCTTTCACTTTTATACCTGGCCCTCGGACGGATCTGAACTCCCGGGCTCGATCTCCCTCCTTCTCTCTCTAAAACTGGTGCTCTCTCTCTCTCCTCAAACCCTCGAGCGTGTGAAAATGAGGGGAGAGAGAGCTAATCGCGTATTTATAAAACGCGCACCGCTCGAGCGCGGCTTGAGCGGCCACCGGGCGGTCGCGCCACTGGCTGACCCCCGCTCGAGCGGCCAGCCAGCAGACTCCCCACTAGTTTTTTTGCTTGAGCTTTGCTCGAGCGGCCAGAGGGCGATGGCTCGAGCGCCCAACAGGTGCAAGCCTACTGGCCGTGCACCAGTAACCCAGACCCAAATTCTTTTTTGATTTTTCTACCGATACCAACAATTATTTATTCCATCGGATTAGTATTAATCATCAATATACTAATCACCTTGTTAATATCAGGTTCTTAAATCCGGAACCTCACATGAGGCATATATGTTAATGATACCCAACTTGGATAAGTGAAGTCTCAGACGATGTGATGGCAGAATCTTGGTGAACATGTCATCCAGTTGATTATGGGTAGTCACATGATGAGTACGAATGCTTCCATCTTGAATCTTGTCGCGAACCAAGTGACAGTCCAACTCAATATGTTTGGTGCGTTCATGGAAAACAGGATTGGCTGAAATATGAAGAGCAGCTTGATTGTCGCAATAGAGCTCGACGACATGAGGATGGGAAACCCGCAAAGCCAGTAAAATGTAACGTAGCCAAGATAGTTCGCAGCAGGTAGTAGCCATGGAT
>JAOVVI020019183.1:0-10179 GCA_028571085.2 Nepenthes alata
AAGATCAATGAACCGTCCACTGAGGAGAGCAAATAGAAAGTGCACCTTGTCAAAAGAGATGGAGGAGAAATGGGAAACCGGGAATAAATTTGTGAGCATGATCCGGCTCACAACAAGGCACTGAGGAGAGAGAAGTTTAGTTTTGAACGGGCGCCCATTCCAGGTCATCGGTGAGCCATGGAGAAAAGAGGCGACATCATCTGGGCGAGGTATGGACTGTCCCCGAAAGGGGTAGTCAGGATGGGCAATCCTAGGGATACCGAGAGGGGCTGCAAGCACGTTCGGGGTAATCCGGAGGTGACATCCCCGCACAAAGGTAGAGAATGAGTCATGAGAAAAATCGCAGATATTCGAGTAGAATTCGTGAATAATTAGGGAACTGGGAGCAATCAATTGAGTAAGGACGGGCTCCCAGTGCCGGTCGGTGAACACGAAGGAGATGGCAGGGTCAAGGATAGCCAGGTTAACTTTGCGCTCTAGGGAAAGTTGCCGGTGTGACATCCGAGAAGAGAAAACATCTGCGGCCGCAGCATTAATAAAGCGGTCAAGGTCAACGCGCTTGCTGGGACGGGAGCGCTTACCAAAAGATTTTTTGGACAGAGATTTCCACGGGGCCAACATCTGAAAATACACAGACAAACAAATGTTGGAGCAGGTGTAACACTTTTGACAGGGATAGCGTGGGAAAAGCAGAGGGCATAACGTCACACTGCCGCGGCCGGCAGCGAATCACAGCAGATTGTTGTCTGCCATCACAAATGGGCATCACAGTAGTTTATCCCAGCCGCCACACCATAGGCAAGTACCGCGGCTGTAGCAAAGCAGCGCCCAGTGCCGACGACCGGCAGAGGTGCCGCCATGCTGGAGTCCGTCTCACAGCAGTGAGAGGAAGCGTACCGAACCCGTCAGTGAGGGTACGGGGAAACTAGGCCATTCCATTGTCGTCTAGACCGGGTAGGGGAAAGGGAACGAGTACGGCTCACTGGTGCACCAGGGCTAGACATGGACCGGAGATAGGGTCGCCGGTGACCGCCATTAACGGTGCGGCAACGAGCAGAAAAAGGACACGAGAAGAGGATAAATTACCTGGATTCCGGCTCAAATCAGCAAAAGAGGAGGTCGATCTACCGAATGACAGGCCGAAGAGGATGCACAAGAGAGGAAAAATGGCGAACGGTGCGGAGAGAGAGAGAGGGGAGTGAACGGGTGTTGGCATCGGCGAGGGTTTGTGTGTGAGGAAGGAAGACGACAAGAGAGGAAAGAACACAAGACCCGCGCGGGAATTTTCCGCCTCCCTTTTTTTTTGGTTTATATATATATATATATATTTTTGATTTTTTTTTGGAAATATGCGTTATTCCTTGAGAGGCGAGCAAACACCGATAGCGGTTCGCAAAAATTCAAAACGCACACTGTATAAGGGTTTGGTGAGGATGTCAGCTAATTGATGGTCAGTGGGAGTATGTTCAAGTGAGATGACGTGAGTTTCCACTAGCTCACGAATGAAATGATGCCGAATATCGATATGTTTTGTGCGGAAGTGTTGGACAGGATTTTTAGAGATATTTATAGCACTAGTATTGTCATAATAAATAAGCATGGTATCCTGAACAATACCGTAATCAAGAAGCATTTGTTTCATTCATAAGAGTTGGGTGCTACAACTCCCCGCGGCAATGTATTCGACTTCGGCAGTAGATAATGAGATAGAATTCTGTTTCTTACTCATCCAAGCCACCAAATTGGAGCCGACATAAAAACACCCACCGGAGGCGCTCTTTCGATCATCAACATTTCCGGCCCAATCGGCATCAGAATATCCGGCCAGGGCAAAATTTGAGTTGTTTGAGAAAAGAATTCCATAATTAGAAGTCTCGTTAATGTAGCGAATGATATGCTTAACGCCACTTAAATGAGATTCCTTTGGATCGGATTAATATCGAGTGCAAACACCGACACTAAATGCAATGTTGGGTCGGCTGGCGGTCAAATATAGGAGACTGCCGATCATACTTCTATTAAGAGTTGGATCGACGCTCTTGCCTGCAGGATCACGTTCCAGTTTTAAGGAGGTGCTCATGGGTGACCGGGTATATTTGGAGTTATCAAGATTGAAGTGTTTAGCAAGATCTTTGGCATATTTTGCTTAGGATATAAACGTACCATATGAAAGTTGCCGAATTTGTAAGCCAAGGAAGTATGTAATTCTTCGACCATACTCATTTCGAATTCCGAAGCCATACAATCAGCAAAAGAATGAGCATGGGAGTCGAGGGTAGCACCAAAAATAATATTATCAACATAAACTTAGGCTACCAACATATATTTTTCGGTCATAAACCGGTAAACTAAGCCATAAACTTAGGCTACCAAAAATCGGTAAGGTACGAGGTGAGACGCTTGTACCAAGCCCTGGGAGCTTGCTTAAGTTTGTAGAGAGCCTTTTTTAATTTGTATACATAGTCTGGAAATGCATGATTCACAAAACCCTTTGGTTGTTCAACATAGACTTCCTCTTGAATGAACTCATTTAGGAAGGCACTTTTTACATCTATTTAATACAGTTTAAATCTCATGGTACAAGCAATGGACAGCAGAATACGAATAGATTCAAGACGAGCCACAGGGGCAAAAGTCTCCCCATAATCAATGCCTTCCACTTGAGTATATCCTTGAGAAACAATGTGAGCTTTATTGCGGGTAATATTTCCATTTTCATCAGTTTTATTTTTGAAAATCCATTTGGTCCCGATGACATTTACATGTGTAGGACGGGGAACCAAAAACCAAACATAATTCCTCACAAATTGATTTAATTCCTCATGCATGGCATTTGTCCAGCACTCATCGGACAAAGCCTCTTCAACCTTTTCAGGTTTGATGTGCGAGACATAACAGGTAGAGGCGAGCTGGTTTAGAACACGATGACGCGGCCGCATACCTTTGCTCAAATCGCCTAGCATAAGGTCTTCGGGATGATTGAGCTTAACTCTGACAGACGGTTCCTTTGTGGGAATGGCATTAGGAGTTGCTTGCTCAATATCAAGAAATGATGAGTTAGGTGAAGATTCAGCATGATCATCCTCTTTATCAGTACAATCACGGCTTTCAGAATGTTCTTGAGGGATATCGTTTACAACAACATTAATGGATTCTATAACCGTTTGAGTGCATAAATTGTAGACCCAATAGGCTCGACTGGTTAGAGAATATCCCAAAAATATTCCTTCATCACTCTTTTAGCCAAACTTTCCTAAGTTTTCCCTATCTCGTAAAATAAAATATTGGCTACCAAAGACATGGAAATATTTAATGTTGGGTTTCTTTCCTTTCCAAAGTTCATACGGGGTTATTTTTGTCTCGGGTCTTAGGTAGACCCGATTAATTATGTGACAAGTCGTGCTCACGACTTCGCCCCAAAAGTGCATGGAAACCTTTTTACACTGCATCATAGTTCTGGCCATTTCTTGGATGACCCGATTTTTACGTTCAACAATGCCATTTTGCCATTTTGTTGAGGGGTGATAGGGGAGGAAAATTCATGGTGAATTCCTTCTTCATCACAGAAATTTTCAAAATTTGAAATTTGAAATTCCTTTCCATGATCGCTGCGGATTCTAATGATAGAAGTTTCTTTTTCATTAGTGAGTTTTTTACATAAAATTTTAACGTGATAAAACGTGTCAGACATTTCTCGGATAAGGTCTATCCAAGAATATCTAGAGTAATCATCAACAACTAGAATGTAATTTTTGCCCCCTAAACTTTCAGTTCTAGAAGGTCTCATAAGATCCATATGAATCAGTTCAATGGAACGAGAGGTCTGAATGTTTCCAACAGAAGGAAAATTGGTTATGGTTTGTTTATCGAGTTGGCAGGGCCCACACACGTGATGTTTGACATTTGATAATTTTGGAAGGCCCTCAACACAGTTTTTCTTAGATATTTTGGCCAAAGTTTCAAAGTTTAAATGCCCAAGTCGTTGATGCCACAATTCAACGGAATGACTTTAGCGGGGTGACATTCTAAGGCGGGACTTGCGTCTATCCCATAGAGATTATCGAGGGTTCTCCTACCTTTCAACACGACAGAGCCCTTGTTGTCATAAATGCAACATTTGTCTTGATGGATTCTTACTTCAAAGTTGTCATCACACAATTGGCTAATACTTAAGAGATTTGATTTAAGGCTGGAGACATACAGGACATCACACGGTTTCGAGAACCCTGAAATATTAATTAACCCTTTTCCAAGAATAGGAGCCTTCGCTCCGTCACCAAAAACAACCGTCCCATCGGGATGGTCAACCAGAGGGGAAAACATGGCTTTATTACCACACATATGTCTTGAACATCCACTATCTAGATACCAAAGTGAATGATTTTGAGCTTTGAGTGCAATATGTG
Organism: Nepenthes alata; assembly: GCA_028571085.2. Classification (NCBI taxonomy): domain Eukaryota; kingdom Viridiplantae; phylum Streptophyta; class Magnoliopsida; order Caryophyllales; family Nepenthaceae; genus Nepenthes; species Nepenthes alata. The sequence continues at coordinate 4,407 of JAOVVI020019183.1, forward strand.
CAACTTTACATGGGTAAATTTTCGGGATTTGTTTTAGATTGCACTTCTTTACCCATATTTTCTTTCCCGAATTAACCTTTCGATCTAATCTTTTCACATGACTTCTTAACTGTTGAACATGATTTACCAAGTTTCTCATCTTGGTCCCTTGTCTTTGATTGTACAACAGATTTATGGTGTGATAATGGGGACGTATGTGCCCAATTTGTCCACATGTATGGCATGTAAGCACAAATTTAGGGATGATATTTGATTTTTTATATTCATGTCGAAAATGAGTATTATGTTCAAATGTTTGAAAGGATCTTGTGGGTTGACTTAGAAATGTTTTATTCTTAGGTTTAGGCCTAGATTTTGATCCAGTGCGATTCTCAGCACATTTAGACACAGTTTTAGTTATTTTTGAAGAACTCATCTTTTTATGGGGAGGTTTTGTAGCATGAACAAAAATAGGTTTTGAATGTTCATCACATTTGGTCCCGTTCTCAATATAACCCAATCCCTTTTTATTTCCTACATGCTTTCCCAATCCCAACATATGATCTAACTTTTGAGTTCCGCTTGAAATTTTGTAAAATCACTTTTAGCATTTTCAAGTTTGGATTCCAAGGATTTTATCTTAGTACGTAAAGTCTCATTCGTCATTTCTAGTTTCCGATGTTTAACAGTGAACCATTCAAGTTTTGTTGTGAGTTATGTTTTGTCCTTCTCTGTCTTAGTTAGTTTTCCATTTAGGGATTTATTGAGCTTCTTGACCTTTAAGCATTCCCGAAATAATTTATCATAAGCCTCTTGCGGGCCATCAAATTCATCATCTGATTCCTCACGAGAAGAATCCGATTGTTCTAATTTTGCACTAGTAGCTTCATCGCCATTTATAATGGAAGTCATGAATGCCATATAATTTACTTCGTCATCTTCTGAGGATTTTTCATCTTGATTTTCATCATCTTCATTGTCTGTTAAAGACACATTTAATGCTTTTCCTTTCTGACGTTTAAAGTTTAGGCACTCGGTTCAGATATGACCGAAGCCGTGGCATTCATGGCATTGGATTCCTTAGGGTTTCTTATTTTTAGAATCTTTAGTTTCCTTTTTATCTTTCTTGATTGAAGTGGGAGATAAATCGGTTCCTTTGGAGGGTCGTTTGCTATTCTTATTTTTGAAAAATTTCTTAAAGTTTTTTATGAACAGTGCAAAATCCTCATCACTACATGACTTATTGTCCGAGTGACGATTTTTCTCTTTACAGTTTTCAAGGCAATTGATTTAGTTCTTTTAGATTGAGGAAGGATGTGCTCATAAATTTGTAGGGACCCAACGAGTTCTTCTATTTTCAATTTATTTAGATCTTTGCTCTCTTCAATAACCGTAACTTTGGGTCCAAAATGTTCAGGCAAAGATCGTAGAACTTTTCGGATAATTCTATTATCTGGAATACGTTCTCCTAAATTGAATATAGAGTTCACAATGTCATTCAGTTTGGCATAAAATTCATCAAAAGTCTTATCATCTTTCATTCGTATTTCTTTAAACTTAGTGGTGAGCATTTGCAATTTTGAATTTTTAACCAATTTAGTTCTTTCATGGGTAATTTCAAGAATGTCTCACGTTTCTTTAGATATCTCACACATAGAAAAACGTTTAAATTCTTCAGGTGACACAGCCATAAATATAGCATGTAGACATCTATTGTTCCAATTGCATGCATCAAGTTCTTCTTTGGACCATAAGGACAGAACTTTTGGTTCGTCACCCGTGGTACTCTTGGGTGGGGTCCATCCAATTTGGGTATTAGCCTACACGCGCTCATCCATCAATTTAAGAAAAGCTCTCATACGAACCTTCCAATAGGTATAATTACTCCCATCAAAGTAGGGAGGAACGGATAGTGATTGACTAGTATGCATCTAGATCGGGGTCGCGGATCGGGGTGTCTCTGATACCAATTGAAAAAACCGACTTTTGTCCCAATGTAAACAACAATGTTCCGACCCCGTGCAGGATTAGCAGAAGTAGTACAAAAAATAAATACTCAATACACGTAAAGAATATTTATCTCTAGATGCAAGAATAATAATATGCATAAAACATACACGATAATAAGTAATAGTAAAAAGAAAATTTTTGGTAACGAAAGGAAAAACTCGATATCCATGTTAATCGAGAAAAACCCTCCGAGCTTCAATGGCCAGAGAATAAATCACTATGAAAATCAACTTACAGATCGGGTGGTACAGACGCGTTAGTCTAGCCGATATACTCCCGTCTTGTGATCCCTACCAAGGAACTCATTGGATTTGTCCGGGGCAACAGAACCGGACGCCTTCCGGTCTTCATGTCAATCTTCTTTCATGAACCACTTGAAGGACCAAATGTCACTGGAACCCCGTGTTCACGCCACCAACGTAGTCATGAAGGTTACACAACAAAAAGAAATGTACATAAGAGACCACGATAAGAAGAGAAAACTTTATCAATGGAGTACGAGTATTCGTATCACGTTTTCTCAACAATAGAGCATAAGAAAGATGGTTTTGCAAAAGAGAAAAGCTCCTTAGAATTATGCTAGAAGAGTTAGGGTTTAAAGAAATATAAGACATATATATATGTAGCAAAAAATCATTTCAAAAATAAGGAGTCGTTAGGCACATAAAGGGCCGCGCCGCTCGAGCGCTACTCAAGCGCTCGGTTCGCAAAATTGCGTCTTACGGGCGCTCGGGAGCTCATCGAGCGCCCGGTGCGTGGGGTCGCCTTGATGGCACCGGTGAAACAAAATGATAGGAAGGCGTGAACACTTAGATTTGACGATGACAACCTTTGAGCATGAAACTGATGAAAATCTTCTAGGCCGATATGCGCCGCAGATACCGAATGAGCCGACAAAAGACCAAGAACCAATCCCGATACGGTCACAGAATATGCTAATACAAAATATGACTAACAATCTCCTCATTTGGCAATTCCGTAACAAAACCCCATACAAAAATAATATAAGAGAAATACAAGATAAGCACGGGTTCAAACACCCCCGAGATAGAACCCGTGTACAGGAAAATCGATGCCCAAATACAAACGGGACAATACAATATTAACAGAAGAGAATCTAAAGCTAAGACTATGGATGAGTTGTGGAGAGCCATGAGAGTACAGCGGGGGCGGTTCCTGCAATTAGGGTTAGTGCAGAACAAAAGAAGAATAGTAGTAGATAAACAGAATAACAGGGACTAAGGAAATGAGCAATAAAAGAAGACAAGCAAACAAGCATCATAAACGTAGAGCATAAACGTAAACTCCCCTTCACAAGTAGCTCCTCCTCACATGAAGACAAAAATGAATGAACTCCCCCTCAAAACATAAATGGTGAGCGTACCCCCAATACACAGTCGGACAAAGGCACTCCCCCTTTTTGTCACGGATGACGAAGGTGCGAAGCAGAAAAATAACACTCAGAGAGACCGCCGAAGAGACCGTCGGGAGGAAGACGACCGAGGGGCCTCTGCTGTTGGAGAAAAGAAATGCTCCTCCTGAGTAGGAAGCCGAGAGTCGAGACGCGCAAGGACCTCTGCCTGAGTATCCTCCATGTGCTGAAGGCGGGACTCCAACCACTCCTAGGAAAGGGACAAGCGAACCAACTGCCGAGAGATGCGGGAGAGAAGACCCAGAGTGCGCGAGGACGTAGAGGTAGTGGAGCGGGAGAGATGCGAGGGACCTGGAGTTGACGGCCCAGCCGCGTCTGGAGAGGACAGAGCCTCAGAGGGAGAATCAACGAGAAAGTCATCGGAGGAGGAAGGCGGCCGACGAGTGTGAGAGCAACTTTGCTCGTAAGTGGAACGTGTAATAGGCCGGCCAAGAGACGCGTGGGGGAGGTCTAGAACCTGAACCCCGAAGGCAACCAGAAGGCGCTGAATAAGACAACCGTGAGGGAGGTTCTCATACTTCTTGGACGTGAAGTGAGCTAACATGTGAATGCACAAATGGGACGGAAAATCAATGAACCGTCCACTGAGGAGAGCAAATAGAAAGTGCACCTTGTCAAAAAGGATGGAGGAGAAATGGAAAACTGGGAATAAATTTGTGAGCATAATCCGGCTCACAACCAAGCGCTGAGGAGAGAGGAGTGTAGTTTTCAACGGGCGCCCATTCCAGGTCATGGGTGAGCCATGGAGAAAAGAGGCGACATCATTTGGGCGAGGTATGGACTGTCCTCAAAAGGGGTAGTCAAGATGGGCAATCCTAGGGATACCGAGAGTGGCTGCAAGCACGTTCGGGGTAATCCAGAGGTGACATTCCCGCACAAAGGTAGAGAATGAGTCATGAGAAAAATCGTGGATATTCGAGTAGAATTCGTGAATAATTAGGGAAATGGAAGCAATCAATTGAGTAAGGATGGGCTCCCAGTGCCGGTCGGTGAACACGAAGGAGATGGCGGGGTCAAGGATAGCCAAGTTAACTTTGCGCTTTAGGGAAAGTTGCCGGTGTGACATCCGAAAGAGAAAAGATCTGCAGCCGCAGCATTAATAAAGCAGTCAAGGTCAACGCGCTCTCTGGGACGGGAGCGCTTAGCAGAAGATTGTTTGGAGAGAGATTTCCGCAGGGTCGACATCTGAAAATACATAGACAAACAAATGTTGGAGCAGGTGTAACACTTTTGACAAGGATAGCATGGGAAAAGCAGAGGGCATAACATCACACTGCCGCAGCCGACAGCGAATCACAGTAGATTGCCTTCTGCCATCACAGATGGGCATCACAGTAGTTTATCCCAGCCGCCACACCTAGGCAAGTACCACTGCTGCAGCGAATCAGCGCCCAATGCCGGCGACCGACAGAGGCGCCGCCATGTTGGAGTCCGTCTCACAGCAATGAGAGGAAGCGTACCGAACCCGTTAGTGAGGGTACGGGGCAACTGGGCTGTTTCATTGTCATCTAGATTGGGTAGGGGAAAGGGAACCAGTACGGCTCACCAGTGCACCAGGGCCAGCACATGGACCAGAGATAGTGTCGCTATTGACCGCCATTAACGGCGCGGCAACGAGCAGAAAAAGGACACAAGAAGAGGAGAAATCACCTGGATTTCGGCTCAAATTAGCAAGAGAGGAGATCAATCTACCGAATGACAGGCCAAAGAGGGTGCACAAGAGAGGAAAAATGGCGAACGGTGTGGAGAGAAAGGGAGAGCGAACGGGTGTCAGCGTTGGCGAGGGTTTGTGTGTGAGGAAGGAAGATGACAAAAGAGGAAAGAACACAAGACCCGCGCAGGAATTTTTTGCCACCCTTTTTTTGTTTATATATATATATATATAAATTTTTTTTTTGATTTTTTTAATTTTTTGGAAATATGTGTTATTCCTTCGGAGGTGAGCAAACACCGATAGAGGTTCACAAAAATTCAAAACGCACACTGTCTAAGGGCTTGGTGAGGATGTCGGCTAATTGATGGTCAGTGGGAGTATGTTCAAGTGAGATGACGCGAGTTTCCACTAGCTCACAAATGAAATGATACCGAATATCGATATGTTTTGTGCAGGAGTGTTGGACAGGATTTTTAGAGATATTTATAACACTAGTATTATCACAATAAATGAGCATGGTATCCTAGACAATACCGTAATCAAGAAGCATTTGTTCCATCCATAAGAGTTGGGTGCAACAACTCTCCGCGGCAATGTATTTGGCTTCGGTAGTAGATAATGAGATAGAATTATGTTTCTTACTCATCCAAGCCACCAAGTTGGAGGCGACATAAAAACACCCACCGGAGGAGCTCTTT
>JAOVVI020019184.1:0-10179 GCA_028571085.2 Nepenthes alata
CTAGAATTAATTAAAATGATACGTTGGTTAAAAACCCAACTATTATAAAAATTTGTAATCGTCCGAAGTTTAATCCTTATCATCTATCAGTTGTAACTGGCTGATTAATATGGCCATTCATCTGTTAGGATTTAATACCTGATTTGATTTTCTACCAAACCATTAAATGCTTCAACCTTTTACATTTTGATAATCCGGCCATTTAGATATTTAATGTGTAATATACTGATTTTTAAACATCGTAATTATGGGTGATTAAATTAATATGATCAAGATTTGGCATACTTTATGTGAGAAAATTAAGTTTGGGACCATGGGTGGAGTTGTCGAAGGAAGGCCCACCGGGTGTCGAGCGCTGGCCCGAGGTATTTAAACCCGAGGGAGTTTTGTTCAGGCACTTTTTTGGTTCTCCAACGTGAGAGAGAGAGAGAGGGGAGAGGAGAAGAAGAGAGAGAAGGGGGAATCCGAGATTCTCGAGTTTGATTTGGAGCTTGAGCCAGTTAGAGAAATGATAAATCGGGTCGAGGTAAGTGCACTCATACTATCATCTTTCGTTTTCTTACACTTTTATTTCATTTTCTTCGGATATTCTCATTTCGATACCCGATAAATTTATATTCTCTATTATCCATGATCTAAGTATGAAAATATATTGATTTCATATCCGATTTGTGATATTTAGGTGGTTTTTTACACCCAAAAATCCTAACTTACATATGGACCAATTTCACCCGTTATTTTAGATTTTATACATGATTTAGCCTTAGATAATGGAAACCTATGACTTGAGCATGCACATATATAATTTCGTGCTCGATTTCGTAATTTTGACCACTTTTCGGACATGAAACCCTAATACTGCGCCCCTAATGATTTCACCGATTAAATTGGGGTTTATATATAAATTGGCTTTAAAATATTATTATCCATACCTCAAATATGTTAATTTATCAATTGGGTGTCCAATTTGGTAGTTTTATGCAGTATTATATTCATCGGAATCCTAAACTGTACCCTATTTGGGGTTTTTCCGAATTAAATATAAATTATGCATGATTGGACTTTGAAAATTCGTAATCCTAGTTTTATGAACATAGGCACCTCGTATATTTGGTATTTATGTCCACAGATTTATGTATGTAAATTCTATGCATTCCGAAAATATTATTGGACGCAAATAGGGATGTTTAACTGTATTTATATTAAATATGTCATCTTTTTTACGCATCAAAAATTATGATGCATGCAATTATGAATGAATTTGTCATCCAGAAACTCTAAAGATAAGTTTGGCTCATTATGGTAATAATTTTCTATATATTCCAAACTTTATAATAATTTATACATATATCATGAACACATTAATTCAAAATGTTTCGAAAATCACGTCATGAATCATTTATGAAAGAATTACCGGTCGAAAGCTTCAATAATTTTGTTTGGCATAATGTAAATAGGATTTCTTGATTCTTTCAAACTTCAAAAGGAAATTATGTATGAAATTAAGAAACGTGAGGACCCAAACTCACGAGGAATATAAAAATCTGTATCGAAATATACTTATGAAAAGGAATCTAATGATTGAGAGAATTCTGTAATTAAGTGATAGACTTATAAATCATTTTTTGGAACAAAGAATTGATGGACTGATTGAACCATTCTCCAATAGAGTAGGAATGAAAAATTTTATACTAAAGCAGAATTTTTAAAAAAAATAAGAAACTAAGAACTTTGGCTGAGGATCGCTGAACAGATAATATACTTTGACATGCCATAGATATTATAGTAAAAACTCAATGATTATTCTAATCGTATTTTATAGCGGATGATATTCCTTGGCATATCTTATTACATTATAATGGAAGGTCGTTATATATTTTGGTGCCACTTGCGGCTATTGGTCCCGTTTATAGGCATTGTATGTAAATAACCCGCCTCTGGGTCTTAAGTAGGAGAAAATGACTTTTGATTGTATAGGAGCAAACACAATTCATGTTACGATCGGCCACTCATTTGTTAGTAAGGCCTACTGACCCCTGAACCCCAAACGAAGTAAGTTTTTGACATGATTTAATAACTAAGAAATGACAAAAGAAATGAACTAAAGAAATATGAAACGAATCATGAAAACATTCTTTTCTATATCATGATTTATAGTCTCTTATGCATTATTATGATATGAAAATATGAAATTTTACATGTCCTTTGAAATATATATGTGTCTTGTTGAGCTTTTGATTCACCTTTACTATTTTCTTCCCTTCAAATGAGTATGAGTTACACCCGATGAAATAGGGTAGAGGATTTGAGTCCGTTAGGCTCGAAGACGATGAAGATGACCTTATGGACTTAGTTATGTGGTCCTGTATTTCTAATGGATTTTAGATATTGATGTATGCATATGATAATGATGATGATGATGTAAAGATAGTTTAGTTTTTACTGTATTGATGAATGTAAATACTTTCACAGATTATTATGGTTAATTTAGATACCTAGTGGCATCTTTGTTGAGCCAACGTCGTACCAGAGTTATGACGTTAATGCTATGTGTGATTTTATGGCTTTTGGATCCTATATTTTATATATTGTGGATTATATGATTGTTGTACAGGAATTTGTACATATCTATATTATACTGACGATCGTATTACAGTCAAAACTCTGCCGACGACAAAATAAATTTTTGACATAAATTGATAACTAAGAAAAGACAAAAGAAATAAACTAAAGGGAACTAAAACAAATTATGAAAGCATTATTTCCAAATCATAATTTATAGTCTTATATGCATATCTATCATTCATTTATGTATTATTATATTTTGAATATGAAATTGTACATGTCCTTGATATATATGTGTGTGCCTTGCTAAATTTTTTGCTCACCCTTAATATTTTCCTCCTTTCAGATGGATATGAGCTGCACCTGATGAAACAGAGTAGAGGATTTGAGTTAGCTAGGTATTGAAGACGTTGAAGTTGACCTTATGGAGTTAGTTTTGCAGTCTTGAGCTTTCTGATGGGAAATTTTGTATTCTGATAGATTTTATATATGGTTGTATATGTGATGAAGATGATGATATACCCGTAGTGTAGTTTTCACTGTATTGATGAATGTTTATACTTCCACGGATTATTATGACTAGTTAGGTATTTCGTGGTATCTAATCCGAGCCAGCGTCATATAGGAGTTATGAAGTTGGTACCACGTGAGACTTTGTGACTTTGGATTCCTTCAATCATTGAAAGAACTAGGGTTTCACAAGCATTGTGGAATATTAAAAGGACATACGATAATAATTTTAGTAATAAGAAAGCAAGCAATTCTACTTACAAAGGTGCTAAGCTGGCCCCAAACACCTCTATTTTTTGATAGGTAAACCAGAAAAAGCCATAGTTTAGACCCACCTTTTTTAATATCTGTACAGAGTAAATGTGAATGACACAATAAGATATTTAAAAGCTTGTGAAAATATAAATGACATATGATTTTAGTGATAAAAGAAAATCTCATAAACTCATTAGTTTGAGAGAAAAACCTTTCAGACATCCCAAGCTTAAAATTTACAAATCCAGTGGAAATCTCAACTTATAATGTAGCAGGTAAAGATTCATAGACTCCCATAGTCGACTCTTCTTGACACGTTTATATTGAAGAATTCACACTCTGGATTAGCTCTTTAAACCATATATTTGATATCATGAGTCCAGACCGAAAATAAATACTAATAATAATTAACAATAATTACAAACTATACAATAAAAGTTTAAAATAAAAGACACCTAAACACAATATCTAAATCCGTATTGGACCTGACAAAATACCAAATAGTATCATTAATAGTATGAATAACAATAACCATCAGATGATCCCTCCAAACTACCCATTCGGATAATAAAACTGAATATAAACTGCTTTAAGTATCTATAACAAGAAATTGATGACCAATAATACAAACTATACCATCGATCAAATATAAACCAAACGTTATAATAACCAAATAATAGGATAATCTAAGCCTTGACTTCATAACACTAAAATATACTAATATCAATCTATATATGTAATTCTCGCGATGCTAAAATATATCAAATACAAATATAATTTAGTTATAAAATTATTACTCACAAAATATAAACAAAACCTCTACTAGTGTTTGCGTTCGAGTTATCTACAATATATTTATAACCATTTGATCTAGAAGGATAAAAAATAATAAAAATTATGAACCAAATATTCAATAAGTATCATATATATATATATATATATATATAATAAAATAGTATTTACACAATTAGAGTGAAGTAACGATTCAATAAAATATTCATAAAATCCACAAGAGCTAAAATCTAAACTTCTAATACGTCCAACTGTGGTATCATATGTAAAATCCATAATCCAAAAGCACAGGCTAAATGATCCAAATATATGAATCAACCAAATCCGATATCCAAATTCAAACAAGGGTCAAAACTTACGAAGCTCAAATTAAAGTTTCGAGTATCTAAATCAATTGCAGGTAAAATATCAAAAAAGTAAAAAATACTCAAATGAAAAAATCAAAGATTAAAAGACTGATTTTGAGGAAGGGTTATATGTACTATCGATAACTTTAAATTAAATCACCACTATTTAGCCCCATAGGCCAATCGTTTACATATTCTTTCTTATAGACGGGGACAAATGTTACTTTTTTTTTGTCACTTATGAATGATAAATGTAATCCTCAAGTTTATTTAAATATATTATGATATCCGAATATATTAATTTTGTTTAATTTTTTATAATAATTCTGATAAAATATCAAACCAGTGAGGGTCGGTTGTTCTTTTTGGGGTAGACATAATCACATATAAAAGTGACTAATTTAATCTGTTACAAAAAAAAATAAACCTAAATAAATTTAGACTGCTTAATTTGTTCGGTTCAATTAATCTAAAACTTTTAGGATTTAGTCAATATTTATTATCATCATGAATAGATACGGTCAAAAAATAGACCCAATTGTTCCTTTCAGGGTGGACATAATCACATATAAAAAGTGACTAATTTAATTTGTTCCAAAAAAATAAACCTAAATAAAATTAGACTGTTTAATCTATTCGGTTCAATTGATCTAAAATTTGTAGGATTTGGTAAATATATATTATTATCATAAACATATATGGTCAAAAAATAGACCCGATTGTTCTTTTTGGATGGACATAATCACATAAAAAAGTGACTACTTTAATATGTTTTAAAAACATAAATCTGAATAAAATTAAACTGTTTAATCTGTTTGGTCAATTTATCTAAAGTTTTTACAATTTGGCCAATGTATAGTATCATTATGAACTAATACAGTCTAAAAATAGACTTGATTGTTCTTTTTAGGGTGAACATAATCACATATAAAAGTGCTTAATTTGACTCGATCCGAATTATATATAAGTCATTAAATTTATATTTAATGCCTTTAATATCGAAAATAAAACTTTCAATATTCTTTTGCTATTATGTTTGTGTAATAATGTAAATATCATATTATTTTTATTTTTTCTTTTTTATTTGTTTGAATCAAATAAAAGTTGTATTTTTTTAATATTAGAGGGGAAAAAAATAAAAATTTAATATTTTTTTTATTTTTTGAATTGCCGTTTATCCGCGCACGTATAAAACTTGTACTCCCACTTTACAACTTCTTTTATAAATAATAAAAATTAAAATAAAATATTAACACATTATCTTATTCATAACCTAATATTATTTTAAAATAATTTAAAATAGTAAAATAATAATAAATTTTACTAGTTAAAAAATTACAACAAAATCCGGTGGAGCAGCAGAAGGGCAGATTTTTATATTATTATTTAACTCATTGCATGACATGACAGTTTTCCAAATTTATTGGATTTTCCATGTATTATACAAAACTTTCAAAAATTTTAAATTAATATTTAAAATCTTGCTAAATATTTTATATACTAAAATTTAACACTAAAATAAAATTTTAAATTTGGCAATTAAATTTTTAATAAAACTATTTTCTAAATAAAAGATAAAAATAGCTATAAGATTTTTTGCTCGAATGAACATAAATCAAATGTGAATATAAAGTATTCATACATCATATTTATATATGTATCACCCAAGAGTAGAAATTACTAATAAGATGAGGATAAATATTATTTAATTTGATATTCTTGAAATATAACTATTTAGAAATACAATATTGATACTATAAAAATTATAATTTTTTTAAATATTTTTTAGATAATCTATATTGGTGATAAATGATAAAAAATATTCACTAATAATAAGTTCTATGGTGAATAATTACTGAATGATCACCAATTGATTAGTAATGAATGATAGCGGTTTAAATATCGACTGACCGCCACCATACTTGGTAGGGTTGGGTGGTCACCACCAATTTTCACCGGGTGGATTATAGTTAGGACATGACTTGTGACATGGACATTGACAATAATTGAAAAATAATTATGAGATTTTAATTATTATATATTTTTTGTATGATTTGTTAGAATTATTCAATAATGAATGAATAGCATATTCCTATTTTGTACTCATAATAATAGTGTGATGACACATTCCAAAAATTATTGATTTTTACCCATTAATTTTTTTTGTTTTAAATTAATTATGTAAAATAATTTCTTATGAATAATGTAATGAAGACAATAAAAAATAAATAATTATTTGTTTAATATTATTTACTAAATTATTTACCCGTACCATAATTATAGTTTTTAGCCATTTCAATATGAGATCTTGAGAGATCAGAAAAAAAGAGAAGAAAAGAAGTAAGAGAAGAGAAAAATGGATAAAAAGTTAATTTTGAAGCCATTTTATATTAAATCTTGAAAATGTTTAGGTTAATACGATTGTATTTAATCCTTTTTTTATTTATTGTTGAAATATTAAGATTTGTCATTTTGATATTTATTTAAATATGCATCCATGGGATCTTTCATCGTTTGCTTTTTGCATGTATATCCCTTGCTACTGTCGTTGTTGAGATTTTAAAAACTTGTGCCTAGTTTTATGAATATTGTTCATCGATGTTGAATTTTTTGTATATTTATTTGCCCCGATTTAGAAAAGTTTATATATTTATTGTAAGATGTGAGTTTTAAAATTATAAATTTGATTATGATTAATTAAGTTAAGTATATAGAGTTTTGAGATCAAATAAAAGATTGGGTCAGAGTCAACTTTATATTGAATCATATTGGGTTTAATGATAGTTGATCGACGCTAGACACCCACACATGTATTTCTGGGCAAAGAGGCCGTGCCTGAAAAAATCTAATAGGAGCTCGAGCATAATTTTGGCGGATTGTTAGCACCTAATGCGTGTCCCAGTGACGCTCATGTACACTTTTGGTAAATTATCAGTGCCCGATTGATACTCATGCGTACTTTTGGTAGATTGCTAGTACCTGATATGCTCCTGAAGTGACAATTATGAGTCATAGTTGAAGTCGTGGTGGAATACCAGTAATAGCCTCTTCGTTGTGACCTTTGTAAACTCACAGGTCATAACAAGGACCACTGTGAATCCAGCTTAAAATACAGGCCTACGGGGCGCATACTCCCAAATCGTCTGCGAGATCAAGCTAAAACTACAAAGGCCGACAAGCAGAATCCTGAATATACAAAATCTTCGGTGGTTTCTGACTCTAAAGTGCCTGCCTTCAACTCTTTTGTCATTCTTCAAGATACTGAAGCAGAAGGTATTCTGATTCGGGTTCATGGTAGGGAGTACGAGGATCCAGTCCTTGATTGTTTAAAAATCAATTTCGGAAGCAAGGATGGCTTAATTGAAGCAGAGGTGGATTTTGATCAGCCTCTAGGAGTTGATGAGCAGCCTACTTTAGGTGCTCTGAAAAATGCTGAGATGGAACAGCAAGTAACTCAACAACATCACTCCCTGGAATTCAGCTACCATCCTCTTTTTTACTTCTGAATTCACAGTTGCTGTTTGAAGTAAGATGTGTCGAAGGGCCGGGATGCAGTGGCCATACCATGACTTGAATTCAAACATCCTGCGGACTGCTAATAGACGGAAAGGAACTAACCCCAAAGCCCTCTCTTTCCACCTCACATTGGCGGCTTTGATTTACTTTATCTAGATGGAGAGAAATCATAGGATTTTCAACAATTACAGAAGCACCACAGATAAACAGCTGGTTAATCAGATTGTGAATACCGTGAGCCATAAATTTGAACAGTCTGTGCCCAGGAGAGAAAGCAGCATCAAGTATATTAAAGATTGGTGGAACCTTTCCCACCAGGAAGGCTGAGTTGGGATTCAATGTGGCTTGATGGAGGGTTTACTGATGGAAGTTTGTGGCCAGTCTTACGGTGGTCTTGCAAAATAGTTGAGGCTGTTTGTGGGAGGCGCCGTGTATTGGCTGACCAATTAGTTATCCGACCAAGAAAGCCGGATATTGATGGGACACTTGGTGCAATATGCCTTCCGGGACAAAAAAAAAAGACAGGTATTTTGTCGGGTATGCAATATGCATTCTAGAGTGAGAAACAAAAGGGGGTGCTATTGGATGGCAGGTAGTCCTGGATGAATTGTCGTAGTATGATGGCAGGCTCATCTCAATCTGTCGTGATGGGTGCTCTTGGACAGCTTGGTTATAATGTCACTTTAATAACTTGTGGGTGGCTTTGTGCATTTACCCGGTTTGAAGTTGGCTATAGATAAAAAAAAAACCCGATCAATGGGTTGACCAGCAATGTAGCTAAGTAGGCAAGCTGGCAGTCGGCTGTAGTTGCCAGGAGGCTGTTATATTTTCCGATCAACGAGTTGACAGGCCTCGGTGCAAAAGGCTGGTCGACACGCTGACCGGCCAAGGTGCGCTGTGGAGCGGGCTGCATGCATTTGGTGCTGGGTGTGTGTTCTGAAAAAAAAAAATAATAATAATAAATTCTGGTCAATGGGTTGACCAGCAGTGTGCCCAAGAAGGCAAGACGGCTGTTGGCTGTAGTTGCTAGGAGTATGTTGTAATTTTTCAGTCAATAGGTTGACCGGTCTTGGTGTAAAAGGTCGGTCAACATGTTGACCGACTAAGGTATGCAGTGGTGTGGGGTGGATGCTTTTGGCGCTAGACATGTGTTCTGTAAAAAAAAAGAGCACTCCAGCAGGATTGCTTTCCTTGCTTGGAATGCATGTATAAGTGGTGTTTGCTCGGTTTCGGAATGTGTTCTAATTCGGCCACTTAGAAAAAAAAAAATATTCCGGCAGGATATAACTTGAAGTTTAGAAATTCTCACCCTTTGAGCCAAGCCTCATTTTAAAGCTTCTGATCACGAATTTCTTTATAAACAAATCGTACATAATTTTTGAAACATATACAATTCAATTTATTTAACATACATGCGACCAAACCTCATTATTCACGTCCGTCAATATTCAAATACATGCAGTTAGACACATACAAATGGATGCAACTTAATAAACAATTAAATAATGCGAAGTTTTGCAAAATATTGTTTAACGGCATCGGGTGAACAGTACTGGCAGGAACAACGCACGTGAACATTGTCTGATTGTGCATATCGGATCATTCACGAAATTTTGAACATTTAGCAGAACATCATCAAATTCAAGGCATGAGTATTCATAATCCTAAATCATTTTATACATCAAACTCTAAGTTGAAGCTCAAATGGGGTCCAGGCGCAGGTTAGGGTCTCCTTGAACAAATTTTCACATAAAACCACAAATTCGAAAGTCCAATAAATAAATTAACATGTTCAAATTGTGGATAATCATATTGGAATGCTGAATTAAGCAAAGTCCCAAACTTTTGTGGGTAATATGTTTGGGTGCGGGTCCGGGGTTTCGCGAACAAAAATTCACATAAATCCACTAAATCGGGTATCCAATCGATAAATTAACTTGCTTAGGATACGAGCAAAGATATTCTAGTCTCTATTTATGCAAAAATTCCAAAAATCGGAGGCCAAAATCTTCCGACACGAGTGAACAGTATGCATGCATGGGTTAGGGTTTCGGTCGTGCAAAACAGTGTAAAAACAATGAATCCAACAATGAAATTTATATATAGACATGCTCAACTCATGGGTATCACATATTACAACTTTAATCGGATATCGGCACGATTACACCTGATGAAAACGAAACAAAAGTGTAAG
>JAOVVI020019185.1:0-10178 GCA_028571085.2 Nepenthes alata
TTGCAGAGATTTGTTAGCTGAGCTGGCATTCTCGGACGTCCTGGAGAGTCCTCGTGCCTTACGAAGGTTTTCTTCTGCGGGCGAGTCCTTGTATCCTCGCTGGGTCCGCGGACTTCATGGCGCGTGGTGCACGCGCCCGGATAACTAAGCTTCCGTTGCCTTTGCGTTCTTCGCGCCTCAAGGTGTTCTCGGACTCTTTTTGGGTACGTCCGAGCGCTCATATCCTGAGCCACTTGGGCCGAGTATTTACCCACCCGAATGGGGACCCCGGGTACTGGACCCAACACTACTTAAGTTTTTCACATGTTTTTGATATGATCATTCAGTTTTTAGGTTTTTAAATACGCTTTTACATGTTTCATGATCTTCCTGTGTTTTTGTACACTTCACAAGTTTTGTATATTCGTATATGATGGGCATTTCATATGAAATCGTATTTTAGAACATGTTTATCGAGAATTAGATGTTTTGGATCCCACAAATGATCACAGTTTACTATCCTTTAAGCCTGTTTTACTTATGTATATTCGTATGTTGTATATATATATAGTTTACTAATTGTTAGGCTCACATTTAAAATAATTTAAGACCCTTCTAAATTAATAGGCATTGGATTCTTGCAAGACTGGACAGAGGACTATCGAAGGAATATAGCTAGGAATTTTAGTTATGATTTTTCAGCTTATTTTCGGATTTCTTGTAGTAGATAGGATTGATACTTAGTTTCCGCAATATAGAATGGTCCGTTATGCTATTATAAAGTTATGTATGATTTTTTGCTATTTTATGTTTAGTATTTTGGTTAGATACTTTTCTCTATATGGATTTAACAAGTACAATATTTTTTCTAAGTCAAACAGGAATAGTTTGGCCATTTCTGGAACTATAATAATTATATTTGGTTATCTAGCTTATGATGTTTTTATTTAGTGTCCAACCTGGTTTTGGTTATTGGACCTTGAATTGTGGATAAGTTTTATATTTATGCCAATATTATTATCTATTCGTACTAGGGTTGTGATAGACCGTTGAACAGTTTTGTTTAGTTTCTACAATTCTTTAAATTCTGACCTGATCTATTGGTTTCAATGGATAATTCTAATTAATTCTTATTCATAACACTTCTTAGATGTTGTTTAAGTCTAGATCCATTAGTTAAAGTCATTTCTTGTTGATTTGTTGGACTTTTAATCCTTTGAAAATTGAATAATAGTTTCTATTCTGCAGCAAATAAATGGCGTGCAACCAATGTTTGAATGCCAAATTTTTGGCGTGTGAGCCAGTGCTTAAACTTTAGTTAAGCAAATTGTCGTCTGAGTCTTTGAGTCATATGAATCTCTTGGATTCCGATCTTTATTCATTGATCTTTGAGTCTAAATATTGGAATTGTTTCATTTAACTCATAGCTATGATTATAAAGGAGAAGATTATATGAAAACATTATGATATCAAAGAATGTAAAACCTACGATACCATAATTTAGTTCTGATACCTACTTTTATATCCCAACGAATGTTAAGGTCATGGTTTTGTGGTGAGATGTTTATAGATATGCAGCCATCACATTATGATGACGGTTGATATCAGTGAAGAACATTGGATTTAGGCATGGTAATGCCACAAGGACTCGGTTAAGATGGTTGCATGTACCATCTGGGATGTCCGTAATCTCATGTTATATACCCAATCAAATGGGGGATGTGAATGCCAGCAGCCTTTGTTCGATGGTAAATAAGACAAATAGGATATTCATTGGAATTCTCATTATGTTTTACGATATCAGTTGTGATAGGATTTGTAGATTTGATCTTACTCCATCTCATGTGAAAATCTCGGGTCTTTATTCCCTTGGATTATTGATTATTGTATCTTCATATACATTTTTATTGAGTTGAGCACACTATTATATGTTAATCATATATTATAATTTATATGACTTACTAGACATTGGGCTCACTTGTTTAGTTGGATTCAGCAACAGTACTTGCAAGTATCCCACAGACTTAAGTGTAGGACAACATGGTCTTAATAGATTCAAAGAGAAACCTCTAAATGGATTATTTATATTTCTTTATGATGTATTAAGTTTGTAAGATAGTAATTATGATGTATTTATATTGTTAGGATGTATAATTCTATCATATAATTATTGTATACGCTTGATCTAATTAATAAAATGATAGTGAATGTTTTATCTATTTGAGGTTTTTGAGATACGAGACTTATGGTTTTTCTGCATTATGATCCAAGTAGCTTGAATTGTATTTTAAACACAGAATTGTGTAGCGACACATTTTCATTTTCATATGAACAAAATGAAAATACTCAGATGATGAAACTAAGGAATCAAAAGTCCAATATTCCCTTATTTTTATGTCCAATGAGGAATGAATGTAAAATTATTGATGTCAATGAAAACCATGGAGAATGTAAACCACTGTTTGCTGACCATTGAAACATTGTGTTCATCCATCATTGCTTTAGCTTCCTAAGAATAGCAGCAGCTAGGGCAAAGCTGGCTTTTTTTTTCTTTTTTTGCTCTGGAAGAGGAATTATTTGATCCTCCGCAAATCCTAAAATATAAGTAGACTTGTGCACTGGGTCATCCTATTTGTATTCGTCCATTCTATATCTCATTTTACACACCATTCTGATTTCTTACAGTCCCTATAACCAAATGGGCCCTTAGGGAAAGCTAATTAATTTAACAGAAAGTTATGTAATATCAACGTTTTTTTAATGGAGAGTGGTGAAAGATACAAATCATAAAAATGTGAATAATGATTCAGCCTCAGTATTTTTACCTGGAAAAAGAAAAAAAGAGTTACAAGCTATCATAATCCCTCTCCGTCAAGAAAGAGGAAGTTCTCTGTTCTTTTATCATATTATCCTGTTCACTTTATAACCTTTTCATTTTCACAAAGGTCCCATTAGGGACACTTCAGAGAAAAAAAAGCAATATTAGACCTATTATTTATTATTTCCTTCACATTTCAGTTTATAAACCTGTGTCATGTGCTTCAATTCATTGATCTTGATCGGAACAGCACAAGCAAAAAATATTAGTGGCAGGTTCCCTCTTACTAAGAGAGTATGGATAATCCGTTACTAATTACGTCAGCTCCAACTTGCTAAACCATGGCTCGTATGACCATTTAAATTCAAGTAATTAGACTAAAAGTGTTGAGTTTTGGGTCATTCTCTTGTGAGTCTCACATTCATTAACATGTCATCCAATGGTATGCTCAATGTTGTATGAAAATTAGTTTAAACAGAGAAAATTTCTGAAGTGATAAAGAAAATTTCTAAGTGGCACATGATGGGTGCCTGAAAAGAGCACATGCACCATTTGCCCAAAAGAGTGCGTGGTTTGTACAAAAATGTCGCACTTAAGGGGTGCTCGTGCGCCATTTGTCCAGTGAGTCCGCGTTTAAAAAATACTCGTGCGCCGACACTACTATAAATTATCCTTGATACAATTTCAGGATATTGATTGTAGTTCTTTTGAGACCTTAAGCACCACATTGATAAAAAGAAGAAGAAGTGGGAGAAAAGGAAGAAAGGGAAAATTTACTCATCCGTTTGCGTTTTAAGTCGTGTTTCATTTTCTATTGACCTTGGATAAGTTATTATTATTATTTTGAAGAATATTTCGACAGTTATTTTCATCTCATTTGCTTGTATTACCTGTTACTCAG
Organism: Nepenthes alata; assembly: GCA_028571085.2. Taxonomy (NCBI): domain Eukaryota; kingdom Viridiplantae; phylum Streptophyta; class Magnoliopsida; order Caryophyllales; family Nepenthaceae; genus Nepenthes; species Nepenthes alata. Next base: position 3,699 of record JAOVVI020019185.1, read on the forward strand.
GTTTATCATTATAAAATATTATATTATTGTGTTAGTTTGAGGATTTTGTAACAATGACTCATCGTATAGTGAATATTTTTCAAATTCATAGTCCCATGATTTTTTTTTTTCCTCATTTTAAAAGGATTTTTCACGTAAAATATTATGCTTGATTATTTGTAATTATTATTTTGTAATATGTATTATCGTATTATTTCTTCAAAGATTCAAACAAATGATTCAGAAACAACCCTCGTAGAAATTATTTCTCGGCTTGTGAGCAAAGCTTTGACATCCGGAACTCAATAAGAGAATACTTAATGAAGACAGTAGTGTCAGAGATTCAAAGCTGACTGATGATCACGTATGTACGCTTGCAAGCTTTCTGGATTTGGACCTATCATCGAGGCGGAATGGGTACTTCTCACCCAGCAAAGATTGCAAGTTGGTATTTGTTTATTGCCACCGAAGTTTTACAATCCCATGGTAGAATATTAGTGAAGGGGTACTTTGAAAATAAGAATTTCATGGGGATAAGCATTTTGGGCAGCTCCAGGTGATCTGTTTCACACAATACACTAAGCTGAGCTCGAAAGTGATTGCCAAGAGATGGGACAGTCACAATTCTGGAGCGTCTACAATCACAACCACAATAGCACCACAGTCTTTGCTGTTCTTATCTTTTTCTTGCTTTTGTTTTTCCGTTTTATTTTTTTTTTAACGGAGCGGGACACGCATCAAGGCCATTGAACACGCACTACAAAGATCCTTATTGTGGAGGCGAAAGCTATGGCCGGATAAGAGATCCCTTTCTCTCTCCTGTATCTACTACTGTAAGAGATAAGAGGGGAAAGGAAAGCGACCACTGAATCGCAAAAATTTCACAGCATAAAGTGTACCTTCGTCGGGATTGGTAATCCCAGCGTCCTCTCCTATCAGCGTAGAAGGCCAACAAAGCCAGAGAACCATCACCAACACCACAGAGGCATCGCCCCAACCAGTGGATCGCCGCCACATCTTCGGTTTGCGATGATGCTTTCCTGCAAATCTTTCCAGCGGCCACGATCACGCACCACAAGTTAGCAGCATATGTAGTTTTAAAGAGAATCAAACAAAGTAGCAACTACAGAATTAGCTAACGCTACCAAACCCCGTGTTGGGGCTTCTGGAAAATCAAAATCATCAAAGAAAATCCGCTTCAGCAAGAGCAGCTGTAAAACGGATTGTTGCGAAATAATTCCAGAGCAAGAAAAAATCTGGAAAAATATCAGAAACGAGGATATAGTACGATGATGAATGTCACAATACGGGGCAAGAAGAAGAAAACCTCAAATTGACAGAGTCGGTGGAGGTTGGAGGAGTGGGTGGGCGCACATGAGAGTGGCAATGGATTAAATGTTGGACCCCGTATTGGTCCGAAGAAGAATTCGCCGGAGGTTGATGAAATTGACCGAGTCGCCATGAGTGTTGTGTAGTTTGCCACTTCCAGATATAACTATTGGTGAGATGATGAGAAATGCTCCGTATCGTTGAATCAATTTAAAAGTTATTATTGTAATGGGGACTCGGCAACGGACGGCACTGACTTTTGCGGCCCAGGAGTAGGTGTAGTTTTTTGAGAGAGGCCCTACCAACTTGAACAAAAATAATAAATGTGTAGAGGAAGACGAAAGCAGTTAATCGATCATCCATGTTGACAAGTTGCAGAAGAAAAAGCAGGGCCAAAGTAGAGACTGGTTGACTATGCAATGCATGCCATAATAACGGGAGGGTGTGTCCGTCACGGCCCAAGGCCCACCGCTTTGTTGAATCATCGATTCTTGTTTCACTACTTGGGCAGAATATGGTGGTTTAAGCTGAGGTCGTGCCCTATGGACCCTTAGCAGGCCGGCTTATATAATAGCATTACACACTCTAGAAAATTAAAAAAATAATAAAAATAAATAGCCCATCTAATGATTCCCCTTTTTAAAACAATTGTAGTTAAAATTTTATTTTTACGCTATTAAATTAAAATCATTTTATAATTATAAATATTTTTAAATGTCGATAGATAAATCTAATTCATAAATATATTATCATTTTAATCTCAAAGTGCAAAAGATTTCCTTAAGTAAAGCATAAATGTATTAAGGTTGGTCCTTAATCCCTATCTATCCATGTTCGATGTGAAATTTAGTTTCATCCACTTTCATTTTGTTGATTTTTAAACTTATAAACTAAAATTTTCTTTTAAAAGGAAAATAATTTTTAAAAATATTCTAATATTATTTACTCTTATTATTACTCAATATTGATGATACAGTGACGCCTATGAAGACTCATAACATCGGGCTTCTCGGCTTCCAATGATCAATTCACTGTTTTTTTGGCGATTATTGCTCACATTTTATGACTTCTTTTTTTAATTAGTTTAATTATAATTGATTTATTTTCGGCTCTGAACTTGTTATAATAAAACTAAAGACAATCAGCTTCAATTTTCTAATTTCCGTAGTACTCCTAGATCTATATAGGATAAATAATATTGATGACATCAACAATACATGTCATTCAATATAAGATATTTTTTCTTTAGATTTGGTCCAAGTCCAAACCAAATACTATTAACTTCCGATGCCAAACTTGTTTCCACTCTTTTTTTTTTTTTTGTTTCCTCGTACAAAAGAGCTTGTTATTGAGAATTGGTTAAATTTATACCATATTATCACGCAATGATAGTTTATGCCGATCACCCATGCAATATCTACCTAACATGCTATATGTCAGAAGTCAGTCTTTTTTATACTTTTACCTTAAAATATATAGAGATATGAAATTTTTTTTTAAAAAAAAATATTTTGTACTTAGAAATTATGTATAATAATATAAAATATATTTTTAACATTCACTCTTACAAGTTCACCCCAAAAGCTATCTCTCGAATCTTTTAAGATAAGCTGCCTCTTAGTTACATACTGCTCCCTGGCCTTGTTTCATTTAACATTATTTAAATTGCTTGCTCTCAAACTATTTAAACTACTTATTGAGTTTATCCCAAATGTGAGCAGTTATAAAGTATAATTCACGAATTATATTTTGAATAATAATTTATTCAATTAAGTTAATAAAAATATTAAAATCAATTGAGATTTTTAGATCAAAATTAATTTTTTGACCTATTTAAGTTAAATTAAGTGACACCTAATTAGCATTTGATCTACGTATATGCATATTTTAAACAGTAAGGTCATACATAAATGACACTGCTGGAACGCTCGTATATATTTTAAACAGATTGGTTTGAGCCAAAATGTAGATATTTGATGTACGCCTAAAAGGTACACCGTACGATTTATACCTTACCATCTGATGCACGCTTGATAAGTGCTCATACACCGATTTTCTACAGAAAGCCCCTCTTGATCGATTTTCAATAATTTCTACATGATTTTCTAACTCCTTGAACTTGTTGAGCTTATTAAGTTTATCCCAAATGTGAGCAATTATAAAGTATAGATTACAAATTATATTTTTAATAATAATTTATTAAATTAAGTCAATAAAAATATTAAAATTAATTGAGATTTTTAGATCAAATTTAATTTCTAACTGATATAAGTTAAATTAAGTGACGCCTAATTAGCATTTGATCTACATATATGTATATTTTGGACAATAAGGTCATACATAAATGATGCACTGGGACGCTTATATTTATTTTAGGCAAATTGGTTTGAGCCGAAACGTAGATATATGATATATACCTAATAGATACGTGTACACTAACGGTTTATACCTTGTCATCTAATGCATGCTTGACAAGCGCTCTTATACTGATTTTCTATTAGAAGCTCCTCCTGGTCGATTTTTAATAATTTTTACATAATTTTAAAAATAAGAGAGAGAAAGCGAAAAGATGAGTCACTTATTCCCATTATAATTTTTACATAATCTCTTATACCTTAGCATTTAGAGAGATTCAAGGAGTCTTGCCAATTTTAATTATAAGGGAAGTATATTTAAACTATTTTTTTATTATTGATATTTTCTTACCTCTTTGATTATTTATTATTTTAAATATATATAAATATTTTATTTTCATATATGAAGTATTTATATCTTATGTGCATGTATTCTTATTCCCATTATATATATAAAGCCCCATTGATCAATTTTTAGTTCTACACGAATTTGGAGAGAAGTGAGAGAAAAGAAAAGGATGAAAAGAGAGAAAGTGAAAGAAGGCTAAAAGGGGAAAAGGCTTAGAGATGATCAAGGAATTTTACTAATTTTATTTATAAGATAATTACATTTAAACTCTTTCCCTTCTATTGTTGATCTTCTTTTTTACTTTTTTTAGTATTTATTATTTTAAATATTTATATATATTCTATTTTCATATGTAGAGTATTTATATCTTACATGTATATATTTTTATTTCTATTTCGTATAATTTTTATGAAATATATGTCTTAAAATCCATACATATTGTGTTAAGTGTTAATATTTTGCAATGTAGTTATTACATGTTTGCAAATCCTTTGTATAAGTCCTTTATAAGATATGGATTCTTACATGTATACTTCTATATATTTTCTATTTGCAAGAAGAGTTAAACAACTTAAATAAATTGTGCTAATTTCTATTATTTCTACAATGAAATGTCTGCATATCTTTAAATGGACATATTAAAAAGATAAATTATTTTTAAATTACATATCGTGGTTCATACATGTTTTCAAATTGTATTTTAAGTGCCTGCATGTTATTATTTTATGAATGTCATATATTTTAAAAAATAAGGATAATAACTCTACATATATTTAATGATAGATTCATTTTCTCTGATATGAAAAAAATTTAAGAATAAATTTATATTTGAGTAGAATTTTTAATTCGATTATATATAGATCATTATAAAAAACTAATAAAATTTATTTAAATATATTATAAATAGATCAAATATTACACCTATCATAAGTGGGCCACAAAAGTTAGGTTCAGCTCCATTTATTGAGCTATATGTAAATAGTTTAACCGAGGACTTTGATTAAAGGATGAGAATTCTAAGTAATGGCTGAAAATATCAGTTGTTGATTGAGGACATGGGACGATATCTGAGGGCTCTAGGCAAAAGGCCGATGACTTTGGTCAATGCCTGGGAACTTTAACATAAAAGCTGGTTACCTCTAAAGTTTGCACAAATAATTTTTTTAGAAAGGAAAGTTGACTTTTAAAGTTGGCAACCGATTTGTTGAACAGGTCAACTCCTCCTTGTAGAATGGCGCTTAGCAGAGTTAGTGGCAGGTTATAGAGTTGGTGACAGGTTTTACTGCACACGCAATCTGCCTACTGAGTAGGCAGTTGTCCACTTTATATATGTATATACGTATGCTAAGTGTGAGTGTGAGCAGAGAAGTGAGAAAGAGAAAAAACAAAAGAGAGAACATAAGGAGTAGTCATCTTTACTCATGTATTTTGCTCTTATTTTTATCCTCAACTCTCAAAGCGTTTGTGTAGCCAAAGGATTTTTGTAACCAATATTCATATAGTAAAATTATTTATGGACTAAATATCTCATGATTTTTTTCTTTTATTTAGAAGAGGATTTTTCACATAAAAATTATGTATGTATCATCCAATTCTCTCATATTAATTTGTCGTGAGTTTGTGTGCCTGTCATCTTTATCCTCTCGGTATTACCCCACCGACCTGCTATTCTCTTCCCTACACTCAGAATTATAGCTTTACAGTTCAAAGCCTATTGCAGCGTTGGGTATCATTGGCAAAGCAGAGGAGGAACTACCCTAGAGCAATAGTATTTGATTTTTATCCTAACAGCTTTAAGATTTTTTTATGAAAAATATTCATATTTACCCAATCTTTACTTAAATACTCTAGAGTTCTAATCTAATAAGCATAGTATTCTAAAGAAAAATATTCTAAGACTCTAATCTAGTAAGTACAATATTTTAAGGAATACTGAGAAATAAGAGTTTCAATGCAAGATGAACTCTAATCTAATTTTTCTTCATCATTACTATTTGCAAACATCACACAAATAAACGTAACTCCACTCGATATCCCAATGTACATGCGTCAACAAAGGAAGTGTTTAGACATTCAAAGTGCAACTTCATTATTATCATCATAATAATTATTATTATTATTTGAAGACAGCACAGATGGGAGGAGGAAGCATTGTTTTACTATTTTCTATGTTAGTAAAAAGATATCATCAATATAGACAACAGCAATGTATGCACGTTCACAAGATGTGACGTGTACCCACACGTGCGTGTATATTTATATATGTGTGCGCGTGCGTGTGGGTGGGTGTGTGCGTGTTTAGAGGAATTCATCTAGGAGTGATGGTAGGAACGACTTCACTGACAAGATCACTGCCAGAGGCATCAGAAGACAGAAAAGGATTCTTCATGGGGGTGGTGGACGATGTGGAGGAGATAACCTTTGTTTGGGCACTGCCTGGAGATGATTCAGTGATCCTAGTATCAGAAT
>JAOVVI020019186.1:0-10178 GCA_028571085.2 Nepenthes alata
GTCCACTAACTCTGTAACTTGCCCACTAACTCTGCAACTTGCCCACTAACTCTGCAACTTGCCCACAAGGGAGTAACCAGACCCAACAAACTTTTCCTCACGACCTTGTGGGGAACACCTTTGCCCTTTAATTGGCGACCGTCATCGCCTGCCTTCCGGCAGCTTCCCCTCAACTGGGAATCCCGGCATCAGCTCCGCCCTTGACCCTACTGGTTCTACCGTTGGCCTTGCTGGTTCCACCCTTGGCCCTACACAGCTCCGTTCTTAGCCCTGCTGAATCCGCTATACTTTTTACCGTTCCATCCAATTTCACACTAAATGGCAAACTCTTCCACGATGACTCCAGATGCACTGGTACCGAGAACATAACTTACTCCGCCCTTACTCTTCAGACTTTGGGTCACGTCCTCGAATACCACTTCGATCGCCACAGACCTCAGCGGCTCCACTTCGGCGGCTTCCCCTTTCGACGCTTCACTCTATTCCGATAGTAGGTCAGCACCTTCGCAGGCAGCCCTCTCTGGTCAGCATCCTCCGCAAGCAGCCCTTTCCGGGCCTGAGTCAATCTGAACCATCTCTGATACCACTTGTTGGCGCAAAATACGCGGAAGGCAAGGTGACCGAGCGGATAAGGTTCTCGGATAACAGCACAGAGCAAAGCTCTCGGACGGGCGAGAAAAGTAACGATAGAAAAAGAGAGAACATACGAAATTTTAACGTGAAAAACCCTTCCTGAATCAAGGAAAAAACTACAAAAGTATACACTATAAAAGGATTGTTTACAAGTGTTAGCTACACAAGCTCAAACGAAAGAAAATAATCTCAAGTGTACAATTTCTCTCTAAAGGTGTTTCTCACTCTATCTTTATAATGAAACTTGCCCACAGCTCTCTCAAGGCTCTTTCCTACACAATGTCGCAACTACCTTGCAAGCAAGAACACAAGCTCTATTTATACACAAGGGTCGAGTGGACAGCCAGCCACCCTACTGGAGGTAGGGTGGCAGGACCACGCCCATAGGCCTGCCATGGCAGGCGCACGCCTTGCGTACCAGATGATAGACCTGACACATGGGAAGTTGTAGCCGCCACAACTTTCAATTAGGGTAGGTGACCAACCCACCTAAAAAACACGGCGCTTGCAGGCTTACAAAGATAGAGTCAACACCTACGATTTTTAGGATCCTTGACCAATTATCAACATCCTCGTCCATTTCTTTAATGGAGTCCGTGGACATACATGTCACTCGGGAGTGACCCCAACACAAACCGGGAGCTTGTGAGAGAAGGAGCGAGTTTGCCCAAAAGTGCCTCTTCGTCTGAGTCAGCAGGCGTCCCATACCGGGATCTTGTGAGAGAAAGCTAATTCAGGAACTCAATCCCATAGTGTATTAGATAACCGGCAAAAACCACAATCAAGCGGACGATCCGTTCTAGAAAAACACCACAAACCGGCCAAGTGAAACAAAACGATAACTCTTGCGCTCTGCACCAAATCAGAGAGGCACGATGCCAGCACCAGCAGCCACAAACCACGGGTACAGCACTTATAGTCTGTTGTGATGGATGAATCACATCATCACAACACTGGCTAAAGGTACATCATTCTTTCCAGCACAAGGCAAAGTTCACCTCCAAATTCGCCATCCTGCTTCAACAGGTCTTAGAGCAACACTATAAAATTGATTCATCCATAATCTCGGGCAGAAAGCAATCTTCCACGAAATCATATCCGACATGGGACAGCCAAACACGCCAAGAAAAGAACAGCAGGAGCATGCCTACCTTTATGGTATCGAGCGGGGGCAATCTGAGCATCTAAACCCCATTGACTGCCACACCGCAGCCATTTTTTTTTCTGGGTATGGTTTGCCGGTCAACTATTTGACCGGCCAACCAATTTTGCCGGTCATCAAAGTGACCAGCCAGTAGAAATTCCTCTTTTTTTTGTGGGTATGGTTTGCCGGTGAATTAGTTGACCGGCCAAACCCCACTTTGCCGGTCAACACATCGACCGGCCAAAATCATCTCTTTTTTTTAGGTACAGTTTGCCGGACAATTAGTTAACCGCCCAAACCCCATTTTGCCGGTCATCAGAGTGACCGGCCAAGAGAAGGTCCTTTTTTTTCGGTTGGCTAGCAGACTGCCCAGCGCCCACTTTTGCCGGTCAACACGTTGACCGGCCAAAAATCATCTTCTTTTCTTTTTCTCTTTTGGGGGGAACGAGCCAATCTCGAAAAAAACTGATATCGAATGAAATAGGCAGCGAGGAGATCTGCGGACAACTTCTGGTCGATTGCCTAACAACACCGTCTTGACTCCACATCATTCTAAAGCATCGGCAGTTCATCCTAACTGGGCACAGGCCCTTTGGAGCACACGAAGAACTACACCGTATCGATGCAAACCATGCAAACCATCAATGCAAGCCCTCAGGTCATCAACAAACCGGCAGCAAACCGGGCACCAAATAGGATAGATCCGAAGGTTTTTTTTTATAAGTTCCATCGAATTTGAAGTGGACGGGCCACGTTGCTCTTATCATCTAGAGAATTAATCAATTTGTTCCTAACAACGTTGATGATAAGGGAGGTAAGATAAGAGGGATCTTGAGGGGAGGACTTCTGAAAAAAGCGACTGTTGCAATCCTTCCAAATAAAATAGACCGTGGCCGCGAGAGATAGGCGCTTAGAAAGAGCCATAAAATTTTTCCCTTTCCATTTGTTTACAACCCAACAAATGTTCTGGGACCAATCCTGATTAGACCATAGAATTATACTTTTTTTTGGTAACTAAATTTGGATTAAAGAAAAAAAAAAAAGAAATTACACAATTTATAATTTATTGCCATGTGTTTTTCCTACTTGGAGTTAAAACATAGACGATTGGGCAAACTCAGAACACTTTGGTACATCAATTGACACCAAAAATTATAACACAATTCCAAAAAGCTTAATGTGAATCCAAATTCAAACACACCCTACTTTACATTTAGGAGGGTTGACCTAAAGCAATCGCTCCCACAGCATCCAAAGGATCTTGGTCTCTTCTGCAACACCTCGGAAGAAGGCAGCTTAACCCACAGAATCATGGGCAATAAGCATCTAGGCCAACAATCTCGGTCAAAGCATCATGTCCCACGGCATACAACTCGGCAACATAGTCTTTACCTCCAAATTTACAGCAGCCAGTGTCAGCAGAAAAAAGCTTGTAGTTGCAACACCCCGGGTGAACTCAACAGTAGCAAAGGACCTCGTGCAGTCTACCATCTCGGTCATTTACAAGACAGATTGCATGCACCTCGGGCCATAGCAAAGATCATGGACAGCATCCCAGATGCAGCCATCTCGGGCATTAGTCTGAAGCTAAAAACAGAAGCAACACCAAGTCTAGGACTATGGAACCGCTTCAGTATTTCCGTATCAGCACCAGCACGACATCATCCAATGCACACCTCGCCACCACCTCATCTCTTCATCTCATCTCGGGTCAATGCACTCCTCAAGCAAAATGTATCACCCTGGTCTCTGCAAATAACAACCATCACAAAAATCAAACAAAAAAACCCTGGTCAAAGCATACATCACGGCGAAGTAACCTTGGCCATAGAACCATATGCATCGCCCCAATGAACTGTAAAACACCTCGGTCAAAATGCACCACAAGAGGGAAGTGGCTAATAGTCAAGATGTAATGGCATACACACAACCAGCAACATCAGACTAAACTGCACTCTGCATTCCATCAGAAGGCCTCGAACTAACATCACTGCCATTAGCATTTTAGCATACAGCATCTCGGACAAAACAGTCACCACGCCTAAAGACAACACCTCGTCCATATGCATCATAGGGATCTTGGCCAGTGACACAATCACTCCAGGCACTCAAAAGCTGCATCACAGCCACTAAGACCATGATCAGGCAAATCTTATTCCACATCAAGATTAAGACCAGCACGGGGCGCACCAGCAAAATGTGCCTCAGCAACAAAAAGACATCACCCAACTGATCAGGCAGAATGCCCACCACAGGCATATGCTGGACCCCAAGTATGCAGTAGCTTATTCCAGCAGCATAAAGTACAAACCGTGGTAGACCACCAATCCTGCCAAACCCCAAACCCAGCTCAATTGGTAGAGTATTGATCCCAGAGACTGGTTGTAGCTCTGAGGAGGAATCATATGGGAAACCGAAACCCAGTAGCTAGTCTCGTTCAATATATCACCACAAAAACCGTCCAAACCACGGGCAAATGCTAGTCCCACGGAAACAGCAACATATTGCAGCAACATAAGGAACAAAAGGGAAAGGCCATCAATCCAACCAAACCGCAACCCCGCAGGCCAAATTGGCTTTCAGTCGGCTAACAGGCAGCATTCGTGCCTTAGGAACCCTTAGAGTTCTTGGAAGCATCTTTTCGCTGTCCCCTTGACTTGGTTTGTTTCCGGGATTCATCTTGCACCGCAATACCTTGATTGTAATTCACATCCTTAACACTTCGGCCAGTCAGCCGTTGTGAGCACTTAGAGTTGTCAAATAAATGGAGGCCCGCCACTAATTCATCCAGATCGCTATATTGATAAGTTGGATAAACCATTTTCATTTTTAGTAGAAAAGTAAGAAAACTAAAAACTTCCTTCTTCCCATCAAGAGATAAGGAAGCAATGTGTGGTTGAGAAGATTTAGCAACCACCAACATTCTAAGGGCTTCAAATAATGCACCAGAAGAGCTGTTCAAATCCGCCTCAGCCAGAGGAGAGAATGATTTGAACTCATCCCTTGTCTTTTCAGTTACATCAAACCAACAGCTATCTATAAAAACAAGCACAATGTGCGTTTGTTCAGGGGTGAAGGAGTCAAGATGTAGCAGAGTATCTTTTGTCGCTAGTAACATCTGGAGGGCATAGAGTATTGGATTGTGATCAACATCCTCAACTGCCATGGCCTCTTTAATCTGAGCAGATACATTCACAGGACTGCTTACTTGGGCCTGTTGGTCACCCGACGCAATATCCTCATCGCCTAGTGCCTCCTCAACAAGGCCAGACTCATCCAGGTGATACTTACTAGAAAATCTTGAAATTGAGTTGGGAGATAACTCAAAGTCCACATCCAAGGATCGCAAGTCGTGTTCCTCTCAACATGAGCTAAATTATGTGAAGGAGAGAGCCCAGGGCTAACTTGCCACTACTTGGATCACGACAATTTCGGACAGCGGGGGCAGCATGAGTGCTGGGAGCAGGGTAAACAGCACGAGAGCCATTACCCGTTTTAGTGACTAGCTGTGTAATATCCAACAGAAAGTCCGCCATCAAACCAGAGGAAATAACATCCAAGTCAGAAGCAGTACCCATGCCTAAAGATTGACAGGACATCAGGGAATTTCCTTCCATCTTGATTATGTCCTGAGCAGCGAAATCAATAGGAGCCATGTGCACCACAGCCGCTTTACCAGGAGCTGGGGCAGGATCATAGCAGACCAACTCATCAGGAGGTTTAGTTTGCAACTCAGTCGCAGTGGCAGTGGGAACTCTATCATTCTCCTTATCAACCATGATCAATTCCATAGACATATCAGGGCAACTGGCTTCAGAATGAACGCAGTGCAGCTGCTCAAAAGAAATCCAGCGATTCAATGGCTGTGTTTGGACCACTTCAGCCTGGGTTTCCTTACACACAGGAGCCATATGAATCACCTCAGCAGAATCATCCACTAGCAGATTCGTCTTCTATGATTTGAGATCATCAGTGTGGGCTTCCAGCAATGATGGAGTCTCATGGCCGGCCTTAGCTTCATCAAGGTTACACTATTTTACTTTTTGGCCAGACACTCGATGCGCCGGCTTCCATTGATAAGCCACCGCAACCGCAACCTCAACCACAGTGGCTCCAGACTTTAATCTTATTTTTGCGAGGAGTGGGTCATCCCTACCCACTTCAACACAAACTCAGGCGAATTGCACTCGGTCCATTCTAGCTGTGTTAGAATCCTGCTGGATGGGCTTGCCAATCCCACTAGCAATCCAACTTAGGCCTGAAGGGGTCCAATATTCAATCGGAATATTGGTCAAAGTGATCCATATCGGGAACCTTTTGTGGGATTCCTTAGTGAGAGCCATGTTGGGGTCACTCCCGAGTGGCATGTCCGCGGACTCCATTGAGGGAATGGACGAGAACTCTTTGAGGCGTCTTTAAGATGAGGATTCTTGCGTTGATCTTGTTCAAGAACGTTGGACGAGGAGCCTAAGATCGTAGGCATTGACTCTATCCTCGTAGGCCTGCTGTGGCCGCTTTTGCAGGTAGGTTGGTCACCTACCCTGATTAGAAGTTGCGGCTGCAACAACTTCCCAGGTGTCAGGCACGCCAGGCATGGGCCTGCCATGACACGTCTAGGAGCATGGTCCTGCCACCCTACGGCCAGTAGGGTGGCAGTAGGCTGGCTGACCGTCCAGGCTGGCATCTTGTATATATATATATAGAGAGCTTGTGCCCTTACTTTCTAGGGTGTAGAGCAGCAGTTACATTGTAGAAGAAAGAGCCTCGAGAGAGCTGTGGGCAAGCTTTGCTGTAAAGATAGAGTAAGAAACACTTTAGAGAGAGATTGTACGCTTAAGATTTTTTTTCGTTTGAGCTTGTGTAGCTAACACTTGTAAACAATCCTTTTATAGTGTACTATTTCATGGTTTTTCCCTTATTGAAAGAAGGGTTTTCCACGTTAAATTTGTGTGTTCTCTTTTGTTATCTATCTCTACTTTTCTTATCCGCCCGAGAGCTCTGCTCTGTGTGTCGTCCGAGACCTCTGTCCGCTTGGTCACCGTGACTTCCGCAAGTTTTGCGCCAACAAGCCATACCAGGCATCCATCTTGAAAGAAAAAGAGTTTTTTCGTCCAAAGGCCCAGGGACCTTTTGATAAACACTCATTCAGTTTAGTTACTGAGTCAAACCTAAAGAAAAAAAACTCTTGTCATTCCCGGCAACATGACAAAGGTCGAATCTAGCCCATATCTTACGAGCAATGGAGTTAACCGCCTGAAAAGGAAGAGTTTTTTCGTAGAAGTATCCCACCAACGTTGCTCCCCAGATATCCTGGCACTGTTGAATAACTTCAGCAGGAGGAGAAGAAATGGAGACAACATCTCCATCTAAGGATTGAGGGGGGTAATATTTCAGAGGAGTAAAAAGAGTAATTCCATTGCTCTGAACTACTTCTGCCTAGGAGGATGTGGGGGTAATCTGGATAACCCTAGACTTTAGATGCAAAGTGGTGGAATCCAGAATTGGAACTGAAAGAGCCTGAATATTACCAGGCAGAGAGCACGAAGATGCTGGATTACCAGCAAGCTCAGACGCGATAGCAGAAGACCACAGCTCTGAGTCCAGACTCTCCAAAACCCAAAGCGCGGCGACGCCTTACACTGGTCGGTAACCCCAGCATCCGGCTCAATGGGAGAGCTATGCAGATGCTTCAGGGACTCCAAGAAGAGGGCATCTGGGGCAGGGGACAGGATTAGTACGTCTTTCTATAATGGAGGGAAGGAATGGGTGGAAAGAGAGACTAAGAATAGCGTTGAAGAGGAGATATCGGGGGGCAGAGGGAGACAGGGGGCCGGGCAGGGCTCGTCAGCACCCCCAGGGAACCGGCCATGCCGACGCTGACTGAGAGATGACGCCCAAAACCCTCGTGCGAGGGTATGCAAATTCAAATTCTGCCATTGAATTGCTACACGACCTCGTATCATCTGCCATAAGGATTTCAAGTATGGGCAGGAGAAAAAGAGGTGCTCATGAGTTTCATCCTCTGTCGCGCATAGAGTGCATTTAGTTGAGAGATTAGGGATTCCATGAAGGCGGTCAAGGGTGTTAAGTCTGCTTCTAATGGCCCCACACTATGGTGGCCCAGCGCATTTTTGGATTGGGTGGATGGATGAGGGAATAGGAAAACTAGGCCAAAAATTTGCCATCTGCATTACCGGCCCAGCGCACAGAGTCCTTACCACAGGTATTAGGGAGATAGAGTGGCATGTTCTCCACAAGAACCTCGGTCAAAGTAGTTTGGAAATTATCATCTCGGATCTTAGCAGAAAAAAGGTCGGTCATTAACAAATATCACGGTTGTTTTGAAGAGGGGCAATCCAGGAACACGTAAACGTAGAACCCGGGCAGTATGCATCACCACGGTCTATTACCTAGAGATGGTAGACTTTGCTTTCCCATTCCAGACTGCAATGAACTCACCTGTAAGCCATCTTTAACAGTCAATTGAGCGGTATTCAGCATTCCTGCAGTTTGATAGTGGGATACTCCATCTTGTCATAATAAATCTGTTGCTTTGCGTCCTGTCAAAGGGAATGTTTTCCAGTTTATGGCGATCCGCAGAAATGATTAGATTTATCACTTGGGATTCATTATTAGGAACCGTCTTTTTGAAAATTTGTTGGTTTCCTTCTTTCTAGATAAAGTATACAGTTGCAGCAAGAGTGAAGCGGAAAGAAAGTGCTTTGAGGTTTTTTCCCTTCCATATGTTTGCTGCCCAGATAATGTTGGTACGCCATTCTGAATATGGCCCGCTAATTCCTGCCTTGCGGCGCATCATATGCCAAACTTCAGAAGATAAAGGGCAAGTAAAGAACAGATGTTCATGACTTTCGGTTCCATTGGCACACAGAATACAGGTTTTTTTGTGGAAGTAAATTTTATAAACAAAAGTGGAAAAAAGATACGGAAGCAATGATCTATCTCCAAGTGTTTTACCTACTTGGACTTAGATCAAAGACGTTGGGGCATACCCCGAGTACCGTGAAACATTTCACGAAACTAAAAAAATAAAGCAACGGGGTAAACAAAATTACAAACACAAAGGCCAACAACAAAAACAATCAAAAGAAAGATAGGAAGTTCTAACTCCAAGTATTTTGCCGAATTAGAGGTAGAATATAGTCGCTGGGGTATATCCTGAGTGCAAATACAAGGAAAATTTATGTGTAGGCAAAGAAAACCTTTAAAGAAGGAGACATAACACCGACTAAAGAGCCAACAACCAAATCGGCTTCGGGCTTATCACAGAACCGGAAGGGCACATTAGCGCAATTGGATCACTGGACCACAGCAGTATGAGACCAAATCAACAAACACATCAAACCACTGAGAGTGTTATATATGGGAACTCAGGAAAAAACGAACACGAAGGTAGAGCATTAAAATAATCAGGGCAGACCCTGATTTTTATTGGGTAAGTAAATTGTATTAAAATAGAAAAAAAATTACAACGCCTATATTCTAGTCCAAGTGTTTTGGAGGTAGAGTATAACAACTAGGGCAGACCGTGAACAAACATGAGACAAGTCATGAAAATAATAATTAGGCATATAAGGCTGATAACTTAGGAAATCAAAACAGAGCTAAATCAACATCAACACCTCAGCATTTGGAAACAAACACGCCCATATGGTATCTCACACGCCCATATGGCATCTCGGATCTTAACCAGCTACCTCAACCAAGGCATCACTTTTTTTTGGTAAGTTAATTGTATTAAAAGAAAAGAATTAAGCAACTTATGATTTAACTCCAAGTATTTTTCTGACTTGGAGTGAAATCATAAACACGGGGGCTGATCCCAAACATCGAATAAAATGCATAAAAAATAAGTCCTGCAATAGGACACCATTAAAAACAAGCAGCACGAACCAAACAATCAGCACATTTATCAGTAAACTGAGGCTCAGATGTGTTTTCAAAAAAAACCAAGCGTTCACCCCGAGCAATGCTACAGAATGAATGTGCCAGCGTGTACCAGCTAGCTTGCATGCACAGCACCACCATTTTACAATGAGCAAACCTCATACTACAACCTGCAAATCGCGAGAGCTTCAAAGAAAGAGCAGCTTCGACCAGAAGCACCTCGGACATGTGGCACCACCTCATCCAAAGGCATCTCTGTAGGGCTCATACCGGACAGAAGGCCATCTCGGCCGTTAAAGGCCCCTGTTTGTTCCTACTCATTCTGAATCAGAGCACCCCGTGTTAGAAATCTCTCCCATGAAGAAATTTCGGTCAACAGAATGTTGACCGGATGAACTGTCAACGGATAGTTGACCGTCTGAAGCCACTTGTACTCCGCCCGAATGCTGTGTTGACCGCCTGCTGTGACAAAGCGTCTCATTAATATTACTTGCCG
>JAOVVI020019187.1:0-10178 GCA_028571085.2 Nepenthes alata
AGGATTGACATGATCTAAATCAAGTTGCCCAATCGGTATGATTCTACCGTGCCAAAATTTTATAGAGTTTTATCAATGTGTATTAATATTATTGACAAAAACAATCAAAAATTAGGTCAGATTATTTTTTTAGACCAAGATTGATCATAGAAGAAAGTCACTTGTTCTGGCCAAGATTATAGAACAAAATGCGACAAAAGTTCTAAATATTTCTGTAGATTTAGAATACCAAACGTCTTAGTTACTGATAATTGTACACAATTTTATGATAAAAGGCTCACAAAATACTGCAATGGCCTCAAAATTGGATTGATCCATATATCAATCTTATATACATAAATAAATAGATAAATAGAAGTAATAAACTAGGTATTATTAAATGGATTAAAAATCTAGTTGAACAAAACTAGAGGTGCCTGGATGGACAAACTACTATCCGTACTTTAGTCATATCAAACAACTCTAAAAGAGCCAACTCGTGAATTGGCCTTTAGACTATACTTTAGAATAAAAGATATTATCCTAGTGGAGTATAGACTGTCAAATTATTGAGTAAAAAATTTTACTCTGGATCAAAATATTTTACTTTTGAGATAAAATTTAGGTATATTATAAGAAGTTAGAAAAATGACACGCATCTAGGTAGTAGCCAATCTATAAAAAGTTGAACAACACTGCAAGTAAACGGTAATTGCGTGAACTTTAAAGGTTTGTCACTCGATATGATAGAATATCGAAGCAACTGAAAAATTAGTATACAAATACGATACAAAAAATTTTTATATGATACAAAACTTTTATTAATAGAATATACTTAAGAATCACATTTGATATACAATTTGTTATTATACGATATAAAATTTTTTTATAACTTTCAGTAATTTTAATGTAAACTATCACAAATGAGTTCAATTAGCTTATTATAAATAAATAAATTTAGTAAATTTATTAAATAATTAGTCAATTAATATCTTTTACCAAATATTAAATGATTAAAAATTTAAAAAATAACTATTAATAAATATTAATTTGTTAAAATATTTAAACTTACAATAAAAATAAATAAATGTATTTAAAAAAAACTTTTGAAATAAAAAATTGAAAAAGAAATAGTTTAAAAAATAAAAAAAAAGGAGTTTTTTTTTTCTCACTAAGACATTTTCTAATCAACCTGTCATCTGTCTTAGAAGTCTAGAAGTAGAGATTTGCGGCCCCTTCCTAATTGTCGCCATCATTGCTTTAGCCCCTGCCACCGGATCCGTATTTCTTGCCAAACACAACAACCAGAGCTTTTGTATTTAACAGCTTGTGTTAAGAGTCTTTAATTTTTTTTTAATTAGTTTAATTTTTATTCTGAACATTAGTTGTTAAGTTGCCCTTTATTCTTTTTTTTACCTCTCAACTGATTCAGTTAATTTTAGCGCTTCATTTATTATAAATGTAATGGTACAAGAACGAAAGAAGGAAAGAAATTAGTTACCTCATCTCCTACATTTTCTCTTTTTCTCATGTTCTCTCTGAGTTCTTCCTCTCCATCTCTTTCTCTTCCTCTCTCACTCTCTCGTTCTTCCTCTATTTCCCTCTACTAAAGCTCCCCTCTTGCAGCCATTGCCACCTCTCGCCTTCGATTTTTTTGATACGGCCATGGTGCATGTATGAAAAGGTGCTTTCATTGAGACTAAAGTAGAGGAGATCAAAGACTGAGCACTCAACGCACTCGAAGCAGCTATTGTCGAGCTTGCCAACCGGATGAAGGACCTCCGACGGGCAATCGACAGATTTGGCGCCATTATGTCCACCGCGGTTTCTACTACAGTGCAAATCCAGTCGTCCATAGTGGTACTCAGCCAATCTTTCCACAGAATCGAGTACAACCCTAACTGGCGAGCACTACGGTGCCGAGCAGACTTGCCGGTTGCTGAGCTTGATGGTTGCTGAGCAAACTGGCTGGTTGCTGAGCCGGATGGTGAGCCAGTTGCTGAGCTGGATGGTTGTCGATTAGACTGGCCAGTTGCTGAGCTGGATGGTTGTCGATTAGACTGGCCAGTTGCTGAGCTGGTTGCTGAGCTGGATGGTGAGCTAGTTGCTGCAATACTGATCCCAGGCAATCCCTTCCATTTTCCCCAACCTGCAATCCCATCCACCGCTTGTTCCGTACAAACACCTGCTACTCGAACCACTCCCTCCGTTTCTACCACAACACAGATTCGGCACTCCCTCACGGACATTCTTCCTTCCTTGAACCGACTCGACCAACAACAGCATCAAGCATCTCCAACAGAATCGCCACATGCAGCAGGTAATACCTCTAACATTTCCCCCAATGCACAAATTCAAACCTCTATCACTGAAATTGGTCACCCCTTGTCTCAAGACGATCCAACTCTTCTAGAAACTCCAATCACCGCATATACGTCCACTAAACCACAAATTCTACAATCCAAAAATGAAATCCTACCATCACTAAACCAAATCGAACAACGAGGACCGTCCGCAATTTTCCCAATTCTTCACACTTCGTCATTGATCACAACTTGCGTCCATCATAGTCATCCTTACCCATTAGACGTCACAAAATTTGCAAATATAATTTGTGAATGTGACCCCGACCTTACTGTTGTGGTCCTCGGGGGTGCAGCTCCACACACCTACATTTTTGCATCCGTTGGCACTGACAATCCTACTCTTGACTCCATTGTGGATGTTGGAGTTAGAGACTTGAACGCAAGTTGTTATGATGCCCTGCTTTTGGCTTTTAAAGCCAAGCCACAGGGGCAAATCGAGAAGGCAGGAGTGATCGAGCAAAATCACCTCGGTTGGCAAGTTCACGTTCATGACTGGACTAATAGACAAGCAACACCAATAATTCGTGATTGAAAAATATTTGATGATACTTCTTGGGCTTATCTTGTTGTTTTGGTCATGGTCCTGGACAGTAGAAATGCCCAAGTCATCATTCCCACTGAACCTGACTTTTTATCCTTTCAGCAAGGCACACCTGCTGAAATAGACCGCCGTCTAGAACGAGGTTTGAGCTTTATATGGGATGACCTAGTCACACCAGGCTATCTTGTTTCAATCATATCCCCAAACTCAGGATCCCAAATTTACAGTGCAATTGAAATTTATACCATCCCAGCCCAACGCCTAGAAGAGAAATCAGTCCCTCCATTGTGGGACAAATTTAATTGGTGTACTGTATTTTTGGAGTTGACCCCCGGGGTGGCTGCCTCAATATCTTCGTTATTATTTTGGCAGCCTAATTACCATAGGAAAGTGGCTATGGGCCCTATTATGAATGTATTGAAGTTGGACTTTTATCCCAACAATGGGGGTCATTACTGAAAACAACTAGTGGGAAGGTTATTGAGAAGTTACAAGCATCCCAAGCTAAGGTTGTAACTGTTCTAGATAATCGCTTTTTTTTATATTACCTGCCACAATACTTGTTTCAAGTGATGTTGTAGCCGTTAGTATGGAAGGCATAACACTGATATGCAGAGACAAGGCTGGAATTCGGACCACCAATATGATGTTGGTATCAACGATATGTATGTTTCACTCCCTGTACCCTGCTCCTGTTGCTCTTGAATATGGCATGATTGGGACAACATATACTCTAGAAGGAGTAATTTTTACTGATGAAGGAATGCAGCTTGAGCTTTCAGCCCCAACATATGCTCATGTACATGTACTGGCAGAAACGGGGTCGTTACCAACATTTTCAAATGCAGTGGCATTCTCATCATCCTTCAGGTCATTTCTCTTGTTATCTGCTTCAGTGTTTGCAACGTGGGTGTTCTCTGTCATAGTTGCATCTTGGGAACTGGACTACTGTTTCCCTCCTTTCCCTTGCCTAGAAGTTTCCTCTGCTATGTAGAATATTTCTGTGCAAGTGCAACAACCTAGATTTGAAGATGTTATAGGACTGGACTTTTATTTGATTTGAGATGCAGTGATCCCTATAATATGTTTTGTATTAGTGTTGCTATTTACTCTCCAACACTATGGTACACATTGCGTGGGATTCATCTTTGTACTGGTGGTGTTGGTTTGGTCACTTTTGCATATGTGCTCTTGGCTTGTAGAATATCTTCCACTGGAACCCATCCGTCTATGAAGCCCTGTCACCTTATTACATGTACAACTTCTTGAAGCAAACAAGGTCGAGTGGCTCGATGTCCCTGAGTGGAGTTTTGCTGTATATAACAGGATCAGAGGCAATGTTTCCTGCTCTAAGACACTTCTCCTATGCTACAATTCAGATTGCTTTTGTTCTTGTTTATCCAACACTTATATTAGGATACATAAGTCAAGCTGCATACTTATCAAAGCATCACCACAACAATGCGGACATTAGTTATTACTTTTCAATTCCAGAAAGGGTAGAGCTCGAAGGCAGAGTTGTGTTTGAGGAAGTGGACATTGATGAAGCTGCTGAGTTTGCTTCCGCCGCTTTATGTTTCATTGGATTGCTCCATCCTACACTGTTGCATTATGACTATGGGTTCCGAGTATTTTTATTGAAGTTCTATTTCATCAAAGTATTAGGGAATAGATTCAAGGAATTCAGCCCTACAGTTGCCATTAGATTTTTGCTCATTGCATTGTTTGCTGGTGCTGACATGGGGATTAACACATGCACTCTCCAAATCTGGGCTGGTGAGAATTTGCACAACATGGAGGTCTAGCGCTTAAGGAATGTTGCTAATTCCTTAGAGGTTTGTGTCAATAGGCCCAGGTGTTGGAATAAATATGTAGAGATGTTTATTAGTTCAGCAAGCAAGTGTTGGAGGCATGTATCGTGGCCTGCACCTCTGTCAATTGATGCCGCTGCTGCAGAATCAACCACGTACCAGAGCACCAGTACATTGTCTTGGGTAGCAATTGCATCCCTTCTGTTTTGCAATTTCATTTCAGGGTTAGCGTATGATACTAAGGGTTGGACTGACGGAAGATTAGAAGCCACTTGGGAGGTCGTTGCAGAATCTAGTATGGATCCCCCCTCGTTCATCCTTGAGGACAAGGTTATTTTTATAAAATGAATAATGTTATAAGCCTTTAGTTTTTTCCTTTTTTCATTTTCCCCTTGGTTTGGTTTTTATTCCGTCCGTTAGTTGTTAAGTTTTCCTTTATCCTTTTTTCCACCTCCCAACTGATTCAGTTAATTTTAGTGCCCCATTTATTATAAATGTAATGGTATAGGGATGAAGGAAGGGAAGAAGTTAGTTGCCTCATCTCCTACATTTTCTCTTTCTCTCATGTTCTTTCTGACTTCTCCCTCTCAATCTCTCCCTCTTCCTCTCTCACTCTCTTGTTCTTCCTCTGTTTTCCTTTGCCAGAGCTCCCCTCTCGCAGCCATTGCCACCTCTCGCCTTCGATTTCCTTGATACGCCCATGGTACACGTATTAGCTTTTCCCGATGTCATCATCATCTTTCTACGCATGGTATCAATTGGAAAAGAAGCTAGCCCGACACCAATTGTGATAACTCATCCAAGGTAGAAACTTGCCAAAAAAGCCATCATGAAAAAACAACAATTTGTAATTATACCGTAATTTTTGCATCCTACCAGGTTTAGTATGAAGGCTCCCTCCTTATTGAATATAATTGATGCATCTCTGGAATTAGATTATCGCACGGATTAGGAAGTCATTTGATTCTTCACAACGGGTCAAATTGAAGCGGGTCTAATTTTCGTCATTTTAAATCTTGATCCTACGCAACATAACGAACAAGTCAATGATCTTTCTCAACTTGATAGAATGATAGGAAGAGAATAAGTATGCATGGATGTATGTAGTAAGAGATTGAGTGTTTGAGTGTGTTTGGCTAGGGAGAGACTTAAGGATGGAGGACTGGGCTCCAATGAGTGCGCTCGATTGAGGGGCGGCCTAAATGGCGCTCAACAGGGGAGCAACTTAGAGATAGAGGATAGGGTTTCAATGAGTCCGCCTGTTCAGGGGGCGGGTCTAAGAGATGGAGAACAAGGCTCTTGCTCAGTGCGTCCAACCAAAAGGTAGCTTTGAGAGATGAATGATTGAGTTCCTACTGAGCGTGTCCGACCAGAGGGAAACTTAGAGGGGAGGACAAGGCTCCCGTTAGGTGTGCCTGGCTAGAGGGCAATTTTGAGAGATGAAGGATTGAGCTTTTATTAAGTATGCTCGGTTAGGGGGCAATTTTAAGAGATGGAGGACAAGGCTTCTATTAGGTGTGCCTAACTAAGGGGTGGTTGAGAGGTGGAGGACAAGGCTCCAATGAGTACACCCGATCAGAAGACTATTTTGAGAAATGGAGGACAAGGCTTCTACTGAGTGTGCCTAACCAAGGGGCGGTTGAGAGGTGGAGGACAGGGCTCCATTGAGTGTACCCTATCAGAAAATAATTTTGAGAGATGGTAGACAAGGTTCCTACTGAGTGCGCCCAACCAAGGGGTAGCTTATATGTGTAGGATAGGGCTCCCCGTAGGTGCACTCGGCTAAGGGTAGCTTTGAGAGATGGAGGACTGAGCTCTTATTGAGTGCGCCCAACCAGGGGTCAACTTTGAGAGATAGAAGATAAGGCTCCTATGAGTGCGCCTAATGAGCGGGCGGCTTGTTGCAGGATGTGATCGTGGGAGAGTAGCTACCTGGAGGAGGAAAGAGCTCTTAGCCAATGATAACATAGTGCAAAGCACCTACTAAACTCCTCTTCAGCTACTAGTGAGGGGGGCTTCCTATACCTTGTTATACAAATCATCTTTGCCACGATGGTAGCGTGAGAGCTTGGAGCGGGCATGGTGCCTATACAATTGCGAGCCTGGGTTAGAGAGTGGCTTCAAAACCAAGGTTGCTCCTGCTCTATTGGGGGAGCCCTTCGAGCTATTGAGAAAGTACAAATGTAAGAATGCTATGTCAATCTCTTTCCCTTTTGTTCCATCTCCTCTCTGCTTGGGTTCCACTCTGTGGAATCACGCTTCCTTGCCTTCTCTTTCATTGGCATTGCTTTTATCTAAATCCTCTCTGGGACTGAGAGCCCAGTTCAACCTCTCATTTCTCCGTGGAGGAAGGGAGATATTTGTAGAGCGGGATTACGAAGCGTTCTTTCGGGCATACTGTTGGCAATGGTTGCTCATGCGGATTTGTTGAGCTATCTTGGCGATCATGAAGACCGGCTATGACAGCTACCTATTAGGGAGACTCGCGGAATCGTATTTCCATCCTCTGTGATGCATGATCTTTGGCAGAATATTTGCTAAGCTGCCTTTGTAATTTTGGCAAGTGCTGTCCCATTGATTAGCAGGACGCTAGGCTATTTGTCGGCAGATGAGTTGGAGAATGTTCTACATTGTGATTGGCTGCATGCGCTGGCAATTTCCATCTGGCGGAGCATGCACTGGTGGGGGCATATGGGTTTGTCTGTCGAGCGGAAATCACTAAGCTGATGGGCCGTATCTAGGTCAAGTTGCACAGACTGCTGATGGGGCCTAACTTGGTGCTTCATGGGGCTTGTGCTTCACCGGATCTTGTTGGGCTACTGCATCCTAGGCACGTTCTGTGATAGACTAGATTTTGGGTCAGCCCAAATGGGTTACCAGACCTATCACTAGTTCCCATGCTTGGAAGTTGAGCCTCTTCAGCTCCCAGCATATCTGTCGATGGGACGTCTCCTACAGTTGCTGGCTTGCACATTTTCCTTCCCTCGGCATGCTACAGCCTTTTCGTACATGGGAGTAATGATCCTTTGCCTTGCTTGGCAAGATTTGGGGATGATTATCTGAGCATCGCTGATTCTCTGCAGATAGCTTTGGCTAGTGTAATCATCTGTAATAAGTGCTCACCGATTTTCTTTCCTAGCTATAAATGGAGGGGCTCTCTACGCCTCACTTCACGAATCATTCTATCACTAGTCGAGTAGTATGAAAGTTTGGAGTGGGCATGGAGCCTACGCTGCTATCGGCCAAGATCAGAGGAAACTTTGAGAGGTTCAAAGATACATTTGAAGTTTGCCCTGATTTTCATACTTTGACTATCCTCATACTATAACGAGGGTGGCCCAAGTACAGGGTCGTTGTTATCTTTTCTCCCAACTGTTGTCGCATAGTCCTCATCGAGGTAGCTTAGTAGAGTGGTGGTTCAACCCCCGAAGGGGGAAGGTTGCTTCTTCCCTTTCTCGTTAGAGCGAACGACCACTCCATCTGTGGCCCACATTGGATTGTTGTCGTCTACTGGTGGAGGAGTTTTCTGAGTCCACTGCTGGTCCAAGGGATCGTCGCCACACTGGGTCTGGTACAGACTCTAGACTGTGCGGTTATGGCTTGTCTTGGTGGACTGTCTCTGTTGGTCGCCTCCTTGGTGAGAGCGGGTGAATGACCCCTTACTCTTGTGGGGAAGGGCTTTTGCCTGCGCTTCCTGCCTCAATAGCTTGAAAGGAATGGTTGACATGACCCTCATCTTCTAGACCGTCAGGAGTGTGCCATTTCAATTGCTGAGATTCCTTTCCAGGGTTAAGCGATTGGTTGCCCTTTGGGTTTTCGTCTTAGTGTAGCAAGGCTTTAATAGTTGAATTATCATTTCATGTATTTTTATTCCCTTTTTGGGTTGTACATTCGTTGTTATAAGTTTTGTAATTTGTAAAAAAAATTAATATATGGAACTACCGAACGTTCTTTGACTTTATTGCATGGTTGGAATATTCTCACATAGTGTGAATGATTGAAGCATTCGGATGTTGCCTTCGGTTGCTTAGTCTATGTCGATTTGACGGTTCAGTCTTCTGGCAGTTCGGCTTACGGCGGCTTGTCCCTATGCTTGGTTGGGACAGGGGCCGACTGAGCTTGCCTCGAGCCTACCAGGGTTGGACACCATTGATTTGCGATGCCTGGGGGATGATGTGTATGGGCATCATCATTTGAGATACGTCACCGAGTGCGTAAACCAAGGTGCCAAGGCGCATTAATTGCCAGTGGGCTGCGTTGGGAGGTGTTACGTCACTTCGAGATAATGGCTCTAGCGAAAAGATGCGCCGCTGTGCACCTGAGTGAGGGTGTGGGTTGTGGCCATTATGGGGATGCACTGTTTTAGCATCTTCAAACGACGTCGCTGCTAGGCCAGGGTGTTCGGCTATTTAAGCACTAATTCCCAACAATTTTGACGTCTTTTCGCTTTATGAATATCTTAGCCCCAAATTAGCCATCTTTCCTTCTGCTGATGGCTCACCAAGACGTCATCAATATTCTTACTTCGCTTGCTTTGTCATCGAAAACGTTATCTTCCTCTGCCTTTGTGCCTTTGACTGAGGAGGGAAGCGACGATGAACAAACGATGGAGGACATCAAAGAGGATGGCTTGGAGAGCTTGGTTGTTGCTGGAGAGGGGCATCACTTGGATGCCTCGATTCTTGAGTTGCTAGCAACTCGGAGGGCGCCTCCTAGGTTTGAGTACGTTAGATCCTCTGATTCAGTCCGTCCGCCTTCCCATGAGGTAGGGCTTTGTAGGTTTCTTCGTCTTGTGATTATACTCTGTTATTGTAGCATGTCTGATTGCTCTTTTTTGCTTGATAGTTGTGGGGGGTGCCCCGCACGGTGATGGAGGCTGTGTGCTTATGGGAGGACGAGATGGTTAATGTGCAGTAGGCATGTGCCAATCAAGACGCCGAGGAGATGGAGCACTAGGTCAATGCTACCATTGCTGAGGCGTAGCAGAGCCCGGAGCGGGTCAACTACCTTGACCGAGCTTTGTCCGAGATCGAGCTGAGATTGTAAGAGCTCTCGGAGGCCAATGCTCGGACATTAGATTTGATCACGTCACTGGAGGACAAGCTGCGAGAGAACCGACAATGTCTTAATGATTTGTTGGGCGTGTGCGCTCGACTAGCGGTAGAGCTGAGGACCAGATTCAGCCCTGATGAGGTGGCCTTGATGTTGGATTAACGGTTCTAGGAAAGCATTCATCTATAGGTGAACACTTTCCATGGTGGCTCCAGACTTTTCTGTTAGTTTCCTAGACTTGAGGAACACTAGAACTCAACTCCGGTTTGATTTGATTGGTTTCCCAGTGAGAGAGGGAAGAGCCCCTACGCCACGCTCTTCACGGGGTCCCCGTCCATAGGATAGTTATCCGTTTAGGACATAGGCATAGACGGCATCTTATATCTTTTGAGGCCGTTGGATGCTTTAATATGTATATCTTGATTCTTT
>JAOVVI020019188.1:0-10177 GCA_028571085.2 Nepenthes alata
TTATTTGTCAGATTATATGAACTTTGATAATTTCATGTTTAAAGAAAGATCACTCCGGTTTTAGAGCTCTGAATTTTAAAGAAAGATCACTCCGGTTTTAGAGCTCCAAATTTTAAAGAATTTCGGCTTTTGGAACTTCAAATTTGAAAGAAAGATCACTCCGACTTTTAGGGCTTCGAATTTTTAAAGAACTCCAGCTTTTGGAACTTCGAATTTGAAAGAAAGATCACTCCGGCTTTTAGAATTCCGGATTTTAAAGAACTCCGATTTTCAAAGCTTTAGACTTTAAATGAAAAAGAACTCTGGTTTTTGAGCTTCGACTTTGTTGAAAAAGAACTCCGGCTTCTGAACTACGACTTTTGTTGAAAAAGAGCTTCGACTTTTGAACTCCGTCTTTTTAAGAAAAGAACTTCGGACTTAAGATTATTAAAGAAAATATTATACGGACTTCGACTGATGAAGTTAAGAACAAGGTTATAAAAACAAGAAAAATGTATATAATCTGGACAGCAAGTGAAACTCTGTGACTTCCGACTTTTGAACTATGATTGATGGCCATTAAAAAATATGAAGTAAGAACCGAGTTTTCGTTAAACTTGCTGTTAAAGATGGATGAAGGATATTGGACTGACACTCGAGGATTGCCTCCTGGGCCATGGGAGGGGGGAAACTTTTGGTGGCATAAAACTTTTGGACTACGGCCTCGTATGCCGAGTTAAAGGTATTACCTCCCGCCTCGGGGAGTATAATGAGAGGATACGGATTTAGGTTGTGGGGTTACACACAACCCGTCCTCGATGCTGTCCGCTCCCGTCCGGTCCCTAAAGATGATAAGAATTACGAATGGTTTTATTGGATTCTCCGAAGACAAGATAATTAGAATAAGAAATAAAGAAGAAACGATATGATGATTTTCGTATGCTAAGTATGTTATGAAACTCTATTTTGATTCGATTATTTGTATGTTTTTGTTTTCTGTATGTGAGTATCTTGCTGGGCTTTGTAGCTCATTCTTGCCACTTTTCAGATGACGAGAGGCTTATGGAGGATGAAGCTGAGTAGAACCTTATGATGTAGCTAGATGGCATAGCTGACCGGAGCTGATCATCGAATAGTTTTATTTATTTTTCTTTTGATGTTTTGAGAAGACTTGTAAAATTGTTTCGCTGTTTATGAATCTATGGATGTTAGCATGTTTCCATAAATTAATTTTTGGATACTGAATTTTGAAATGTCTAGAAAGCATCTCAGACTTTCAGGTCCGTCTAACCTTAGTGTTTGGCCGGCCTGGTTTGAAATTAAAATCGGAAGGCCAGCTTATCTAGTTCGGCCTCATGCAATCCTGTGTGCTAAAGAAAATTTTTTTTTTTATGCTCACTTATTTATTATTTGTTATTTAATTTAGAGGAAAGGATTTTAGGCTTGACGGCGGCTTTATGCGATGGATTAAAGCCGGTCTGTCACAGGTGCAAAAATTTTTATTTTATTTAAATAATACATATAGCATTGAAAGTCATTTTACGGATAATGCTGCTTTTTGGTACGTAAGATCACTCTTTTTAATCCATACTTTCTTACCGGATTTAATTATCATGAATAAATTTGTAACTTGTGTATTTAGATGTTTGACACGATTGACAAGGGTGTGCATCTTTATACATTGATTATGATTGTTTTGGAAGTTAGTTGCAATACAATGGGGGTGAATATATTTGATTTTTCGACACCCATGACATGTTGGGACAAAGTTAAATGTGCCAAGGTGGCAGGATGACATGATGGGGTGGATGACATGATATTCCATTTTGGGACCAAGGTGACGGAAACAAAGACAATTTTGGAATTACCATTAGCAATTAATACGTTATCAGTAAATCTCATGCGCTTTTTATTCCTAGTTACCTTTCCTAGACCCAATATATGATCTAGTTTCTTGGATACACTTGAGAATTGTTTTAGATTATTTTATGCATTTTCAAGATCTAATTTAAGGGTCTTGATTTTTAAATTAAGGACTTGCTCAAATTCTCAAGTTATTGATCTTTAATGTCTAATTTGGTTCTAAGAGCAATTTTCTCCTTTTCGGTTTTCACTAATTTCTACTTTAGGGGCATGTTTATTCTACCCCTATAGAATAGTGTCATCGTAGTTGAAGGAACTGAAGAAGCAATTGCAAGAATTGTTGAAGAAAGACTTTATTAGACCAACTGTGTTTCCATGAGGCGCATCGTGATTTTTTGTGAATAAAAAGAATAGGTCTATGTGGCTATGTATAGATTATTGGAAGTTAAACAAAATAACCATCAAGAACAAGTACACGTTGTCGATGATTAATGATATGTTTGACCAATTGTAAGGGTTATAGGTGTTTCAAGGATAGATTTTTGTTCGGGTTATCATCAATTGATGATTAAGGAGGACGTGACAAAAATAGTTTTCCGAACGAGTTATGGGTATTATGAGTTTTTAATCATGCCTTTCGGGTTAATTGATGCCCCTATAGCTTTTATAGACTCGGGTGTTCCAACACTACCTCAACAAATTCGTAGTGGTGTTCATCAATGATATTCTAATTTATTCAAAGAATTATGAAGTGCATGAAATGCAATTGAGTATTGCTCTATAAACACTTTGAGAGGAAAGATTATATGCTAAATTATAAAAACGTGAGTTTTGGCTTAAGAAAGTCATATTTTTTGGTCATGTAATCTCAAAAGGAGGTATTTCGGTGTATCCTAAGAAGATTAAGGCTGTGACCAATTAGAGTTGATCGACATCGGTAACCAAAGTTAAGAGTTTTCTTGGAATAGCGAGCTATTATCGAAGGTTTATGGAGAACTTTTTCAGAATTTCTATGCCTTTGACCCGATTGATCCTCAAGAAGGGGGAATTTGTTTGTACCAAAGAATGTAAGAGAAGCTTCTAGGAGTTGAAAAACCCCCTAATGACTGCCCTAATTTAGGTGATTCTAGAAGGATTTGGTGGATTTGTGGTTTATTGTGAGGCATTGAAGATTGAATTAGGGTATGCCTTGATGCAATATGGAAAGGTGATTACTTATGGATTGAGGTAATTGAAAATGCATAAAAGAAAATATCTAACACATGATTTAGAGTTGATGGCGTTGATCTTCGCCTTGAAAATCTGGAGGCATTGAAGACATTTTTTATATATTCAAATCATAAACGTTTGAAATATTTATTATTCTAGAAAGAGATAAATATGAGGAGAAAGTGGATAGATTTCTTAAAAAATTATGATTGTAAAATCCAATTAGTGGATGCCTTGAGTTGCCAAATGACGAACTTAATGGCTCATCTGAAGATAAAGGAGATGGAGATGGATTATATGAAGGAGTGTGATATTAAAAGGTATTTTTAAGGAATGCAAATGATATTATCCTATTTCTAGATGGAACTAGAGGTATTGAAAAAGGTTAAAGAAGCTCAAATGAATGATCCATTATTAATGGACATAGCCGGTAATTTGAACAAGGAACCAAAGGTAGATTTTATTGTTCAAGTTGATAAAGTCTTGAGGTTTTGGGAGCGGATATGTGTACCGAATATTAAGGAATTAATGGAGAAAATTATAAATAAAACTCATCGATCGAAATACACTATCATCCTAAAAATTAACAAGATGTATCAAAATTTGAAGAAGATCATTTGGTGTTGCAATATGAAAAGAGAAATTGCGACTTCTGTGGAATGATACTTAATATATCAACGATTAAAAGCCAAGTACAAAAAGCTATTGGGTCTTTTGCAGCCTATGCCGACCCCCTACTAGAAGTGGGGACACATAGTGATGGACTTTGTTATTGGTTTGTGAAGATTGTTGAAGAATTTTGATGCCATTTGGGTGATTGTAGATCTGCTTAATAAGTTAGCCTACTTTGTTGCTTAAATGATGTTTTCCAGAGATTGTTTGGCAAGATATACATTAATGAGATAGTTAGACTTTATGGAATACTAGCTTCGATTGTATCAGATCGAGACTTATGGTTTGTTTCAAAATTTTAAGAAAGTTTGTATTAGGACTTGGGTACCAACTTAAAGTTTAGCACAACTTCTCATCCTCAAACGGATAGATAGTCTAAGCGAACGATCCAGATTTTAGAGGATGTGTTACGGGCTTTAGTTTTAGAGATGAAAGGCAATTGGGACAATTATTTGCCATTGGCCGAATTTGCATGTAATAATAGTTATCAAAGTATCGGCATGGCCCCATTTTAAAATTTGTATGGAAGAAAATGTCGTTTCCCAATTCATTTTGAGGAGATCAGAGACTTTTGGGACCGGAGGTTATCCAAGAGATATCGGAAAAGATTTGGTTGATCCGAGACCAACTAAAAGTCTCTTAAAGTTGACAGAAAAACTATATTAATCGTAGGACATATAATTGAGTTTTGATGTTGGGGATCTCGTAATTTTGAAGATATCTACATCTAATGGAGTCTCTCCATTTGGGCTTAAAGGGAAATTAAAGCCCAGATTTGTTAGACCACTCGAGATTCTAAAAACGATCGATGAGGTGGCATATAGGTTAGCTTTACCTCCGATTTTAAAGGATGTCCACAATGTGTTCATGTGTCAACGCTGTGAAAACGCTTTAAAAGAACATCGATGACCTCTCGCATATTTTTGAGTACAAACCATTGAAAATTAATGAAGATTTAGCATACATTGAGAAACAAATTTAAAAATTGGGAAGAAGGGATCAAGTGTTCTTTATGAAAGTGATTCTATTGGTAAAGTCTTATGGATAAATCATTTATATGAAGAAGCCATATGGGACAGAAAAGATAAGATCCAAGAGAAATATCCACATTTGTTTTCACATTTAGATATGTTAAATTTCAAGGATAAAATTTTTATACAAATGGGAGAAAGTAAGGTATGGATCTTGAATTATAGATTTTAATAATAATAATTAAGTTAATGAAAATATAGAGGTTAAATGAGGTCTTTCGTCAAAGTTAATTTTTTGGTCGGGTGACATATGGCCGAGTGACGCCTATTTGGCACCTTACACACGTGTATTTTGGACAATAAGGATGGGCTTGACGGACACCTTTGAAGCACCCGTATATATTTTTGGTAAATTGGTCACACTAAGGGATGCATGTGTATGTTCAAGGCAGAATGCAGATGCTTAATTCGTACCTAACGGACGCTTGTGTGCTGTACTATTTATATCTTGGTGGCTAACATCTGATAAGCGCACATGTGCTAGTTCTCTATAAATGGCCTCCTTTGGCCAATTTAAGTCATTTTGCAACGATATCTAGAGAGAAGAGAGAGAAAGATAAGAGAGGAAGAGAGAGTGGGAGAGATAGAATGGTGAAAAAGAAGAATCTAAGTGAAATTTAGGAGATTTTGGTAATTTCAAGTATAAGGTAAGTGCATCTAGATCCCCCTTTCTCTTATTGCTATTTTTCTCTAATTAGTATAAGTATTTATCATTCAAAGTGCTTATGCATGTGATATTTTTGTAGTTAAAGAATTTATCCCTTGCATGTATGTTATTCTATTTCTATTCCATAAACCTTTTATGAATACACATCTTCAATTTATGTACATTGTGTGTGAAAGTTGATTTTCTGCAACTGTGCTCATATATGCTTTTAAATCATGTTTTAATGCTTTTGCATGTCTCTGATTTTCACATAGATGTTCCTGCATGTTTTATGCTCAAAATAAATTGATATAATTATACTAAGTTTATTGAATTACTGTAATATTTTGAGATTGTAACTTCCATATCCCTTAATATGTATTTTAAATTATCCGCGTGTTGTAAATTTTGCAATATACGTTTTGCACGTTTTAACAAAATAAATGCAAAATGTTTTCGTATATTTATATGTTATTACATGTCATCAATTTGAAGAAAAGATAAAGGAAAACTCTGCATAAATTAATGATAACGATATTTTTTCGGTATGAAAAAATTTAAAAAATTTGTTCGTGAGTAGTATTTTTTATTTGATTATATACAGATCATTGTGGAGAATTGACAAAATATATTATAATATATCCTAGTATATTATAGTGAAAATTGAGGCTTGAACCTATTATCTGCGAGTTGAAAGTGGTATTCAGTTCCATCGGGTTTTATGTATGACGACCTATCTACGGGTCTTGAATAATAGTATATGACCTTAGGTTATGTGAAAGTTTAAATAAACAGAGTTACGATATTCACCCCTTATTGGTGAGGCTATTTCTAATCCTTGGTCCAATGTTTTAGCATAATTTGAGCATAATTTAGATTACCTTAATATTAGGATGGATGCTTTTTCTTACATATGCTTTGTGGCCATGATTGTCTGTTTTAAAGCTGCTTGTGGATGTGGCATTTGGATCTCATGGTTTGAATATTATAATATTTCGAGTCGTTTAACAGTATTTGAGCATTCAATGCTTGTTTTAAGTTTTGGTCGGTAGAAAAATAATTGAGATTTTGAATAATAAAGGACTGAAATTTATTTCTAATTAATTTTATAAATGAAATAAGTAATTTGTCATAAAGACATGACGTCAGGTGCTGAAGAAAATTCTGTACTGCTTACGAGCTCCTCTCAGGTGCCAACATTTTTGTTCAAATATGAATTTGTGCTATCCAAATGCACATTAGGTGCGGATATTCTGTCTAAAACGCATGCATGCGTGGGTCAGGTATATGTTGGGCACCGCTCGGCCTAACGTATATCAGTCCAATATTTAATTTTTTGACCCGAAATTTTAATTAATCTAATAAATTCAGTAGTTTAATTTAATTTAATATCAATAAAATATTATTTTTTGGATTCATATCTTACATAAACTTTCTTTTCTAAAGGTAGTACAGACTTGCGTGAGATGGTCAAACTATTGTTCCTTGGTTTTATTATAAATAATGATGTTATCAAAATATACCTTTAGAAAGTGTCCTATAAAAGGTCATAGGCTTAGGTCATGACCAAGAAGGTATTAGGGGTGTTGGACAGCTCTAAGGCATTACTATCCACTCATAAAGTCTATCATTTCTCTTGAAGGACGTTTTCTACTCATCCCCTTAGGCGAATCGTGATATGGCGTTAGCTACTTTTTAAATCAATCTTAGATGAGATCCTAGCGTCAGTCATAACATCTAACATGTCGTCAAGCCTAGGGATAGAAAAATACTATTTAATGATGGCGGGTTGAGGTTTAGGCAAGGATGCTAATGGTGTTGGCTTTATGAGTAATGACTTTATAGGGGTGTGGTGTAAAAAAATAATAACTTAAGTCTCTGTTATAATATTTGATGTGGGGAAGGAGAGATAGGGAAGGGAAGGAAAGACGAAGATTAAAAAGGGGGATGGGAAGAAACAAATAAGAAAATAGAGAAAAAGAAGTCGAGATTACTAGAGAGAAAGAAGAAAAATTATATTTTCTCAATAGCAAGTCAATACATCAATGACATCAACAATAAAAGTAGGTCCTTTATATAGGGCATCTGACTCCTAGGTTAATTAAAAAAAAGACATAATTTTATAATTAATGGCGTAAAATAAGAAAATAATGAAAATAAATTATAACATTCCTTAAATATCTCTATCCTACCAAATTATTAAATTTAAGGAATCTCTAAGATATTACAAAATATAGAAATAAATCAAATAAAATCACAATCAAATAAAATAAAACTTCTTCAATATCTTGAAATGTTGATATCAATAATGCTCTTATTTATTAGAAGTGTAAGAAGCAAGATCAGGTAACAAGGTTCGTCACCAAGTTTGAATACCATGCTATATCTTCAACTTGTTTGGAGATTGTTTAGTTGTGGGGCTTTTTTGGGGAATTGGCATTTCGCGGTTTAATCATATCCCTTCACGCTGATAACACTAGTGTTATCTAGATTGCCATCAATCTGGTCTTTTCTGAGTTGAAAAGCATATTGTCACTATATTTGTGAAGTTATTAACCTATATGTGATCACTTTTTCTCACATCTCTGCCCATCTTCAAATGGTGGTTGTTTTAACATGACTCTATTATGACAATGCTCATCTTCAAATGGTGGATGTTTACAATGACTCTATTATGACAATAATAAATTCATAATTAACAAATTGATACTTTTTGATCGGTCAACATCAATGTAAGGAGGATGTTAGTAGGATCAAGATCAAATATATTGTATATGTTTTCCAAATTGATTATAATTAGGCTGTAAATTAAAAAGGTAATTTCTTGAAAATTAGCTACAATTAGAGAATAAATTTTCTATTTCGTAAGAATTAACTTTCAATTGAGAGGCATTCAAGCCAATTGACATCTAGAGAGGCACTCCAGCAACTATAACTAGATATATTGGAGTTGAGAGGATCGGTCATTGTTGGGTTCAAATTCCTCTCACTAGGGAGGAGTTGATGGAGCTATTAAATTTCTTCCACCACTTACACATGTCTACAAATACCAACAGAGGATTGTACCACTACTTAGCTTGTAGTTGGGAGATTGATAGCAGGAATTTCAGGATTCTTACTTGACGGGGTTGTGTTTTTGCCACATCGGGAGAGTTTATGCAAACATCTCAAAGATATACAAAGAGATTTAATTTTATTTGTTTACATATTTTGTCATACCTTGAGGATTCTTAAATTATATAATTATGATAGTCTCAAGGATACTTAAGCGATATTATATTTTGTTTCTGTTATTTCATAATTTTGGCCATTGTTAATTAGGAAATTTTGTCCGTTTCCTAATTAACCTTGGAGTAAAGTGCCTTTATATTTACACCCTAATTTTATTATTTGAGTAATCATTGATGAATTGAATTGATATTAAGAGATTAGATTTTTCCATATTTCTTCTTGGTAATCTCTCCTCCTTTTTTCTCTATTCTCTATTTTGCTTTTCCCCTTTCCCCCTTTCTATTCTTCTTCCCTCCCTAATTCTCTTCCCTGCATCAGGTTTTCCTCAATTGTCCATTTGGTGTCAGTGATGATATTTTTAGTTGGGTTCAGCCACTACCCCATGAAACAACATGGTTTTGGATTTTTCAACTAGTCTTTCATCCAATCATT
Source organism: Nepenthes alata (assembly GCA_028571085.2). NCBI lineage: Eukaryota > Viridiplantae > Streptophyta > Magnoliopsida > Caryophyllales > Nepenthaceae > Nepenthes > Nepenthes alata. The sequence goes on from JAOVVI020019188.1 coordinate 9,064, forward strand.
GTGGTTGGGCAATTTTGTTTATTTTTCCACATCAAATTGTGGCATCCAAAATAGAGTTTGGAGTAGCCCTGGCAAGAAGCAGCTAGTTAATAGAAGAAGTAGCTTTGAAGCCGGAACTAGCTTTGAAGTCCTCATTTATGTATAGATTTCCATAACACACACACACAAAGGAACATTGGGCACAGTGGGTAGAGTTGTCACCCTGTGACATAAAGGTCCTAGGTTCGAATCGTGGATATGACCTCATGTATGATAAAAGGTAAAATCGCATACAATAAATTTAAAGTGGTCTAACCCTTTCCCTAACATTGGGCACAGTGGGTAGAGTTGTCACCCTGTGACATAAAGGTCCTAGGTTCGAATCGCGGATATGACCTAATGTATGATAAAAGATAAAATCGCATACAATAGATTTAAAGTGGTCTAACCCTTTCCCTAATCTCCCGCATAGTGAGGGCTATATCCATTGGGCTTTTGCTTTTTTGCCTTTGTTAGGCTGCTACAGGCACACCAAGGAGTGTTGTGGAAATAGTTGTGAAATAATAAACATGGAACAACAATTGTAAACTTAAGATAAAAGTAAATCATTTCTTTAGTTGACTATATACCATTTCCTAGAAATATTTCTGGCACCTTGGATTTCTTTAAGTAGTAAGGAAATGCAATAGTACAAGACATAATATGCCTAGAGCCTGAAACCTTCATGTGAAGAGTGGTGTTGGAGATGCAAAAAGTTGATACCAATTGACACAGATTGGGAAGTTGGAGGTGCAAAAAGTTGATACCAATTGACACTGATTGGGAAGTTATTCTCACATATTGCATAGATATGGTTAGTTGTTTAAGGTAATTTTATATTTTTTGTGCGAAATGACAAAGACAATTGCTTGACAGCCTGAATTTGATTTCTCTAGTTTAGTAGATTGACATTGATATTGGAGGATAAAGTACGTAGGAATTGTTGTCAACATTTCGACCATTGTGAAATAATGTCCTTGTTTCAGGGTCCTTATGGATGCTTATCACTCAGGGAACCCTCGAGCCTTCAATGTAGGTGCGGTACAGGCAGTAAAAAAAGATTTAATTTGCTATTTCCGTGAGTGGATATGTTATA
>JAOVVI020019189.1:0-10177 GCA_028571085.2 Nepenthes alata
GCCGCAGGTTTTCTCTGACATGCTTAACTAACAAGATCTCAGGCGCCATTGTTTCTCCGCGACGCCCACACGCTGCAAACAAACAGATGCTCGCACGCACGCACTCAAGAAGAAGGATTGATACTACCTCAGTTATGGCTTAATTTTTCTGCCCCCATTCTCCAAAATAAAAATCAAATTAAATTAAATTGAGAAAACAACAAAATTGAAGTGTAATTTGCTTTCTAGCTGAAGGAAAATTGCATTATGCTTGCTCAGAGCTTGATTTCTGAGTATTTTTTAATGGTTGATTCATCATTGCTGTGTGATTTGTGAGCATGGTAGTGGTTCTCAAATTTATGCTTGTGTTTTTGTTTACGGGAGACTTGATAGGAACTCGGGCCAAAATAGGTTTTAATAATATTTAATGATAATTAAATTTTTTCGAATATAACCCAAGTTTGAGCATGTCCGATACTAACAATTTTAACAATAACAGGCAATAATATTATCAATAACATGATCACTTCGAATTACCTATCCAAACAAATAAAGTCATGACCAATTTAAATGTTCGTAAAGAAAGAGTAACGGATCACTAATTTTGATCACATTATCAACTCAATATAAATCAGACGCTACAATATCTAAATATTATTATCATAATATAATTGATTAGTAGTAGTCCAATTTATCATGTTTTTCTAACAAAGATGTATTTAAAATAATTACAGTTTAACTATAGAATTAATTGTGACGGAATGGGCTATAATCTACTTATAGCCTCCGTCAATGTTCGTACTAATTGTGACGGACCGGAGCTCTACTAGGTTATCCCACTCATCCGTCCATAACATAAGGCAATGAATAATGAGACGAATATGGATAATCATACATAATTTAAACATATAACATGCATAGGATCTAAACAGCAAGACTTCTTAAGTCGGCCACAACTTGGCAGGCTAAGATTCTTGGTCGGCTTTATATAGGTTGGTCGGCAATAGGAAGGAGTCTTTAACGCATAAGATGCCAATAAGAACCAAAATCACTCAAGCCATAAAATTCAGTGGAAGCACATAATTATTCATTGATACAGTGGAATCATTATACAAGTCCCCAAAATGACCAAAAATACATCAATTCGGCCAAAAATGCTACATGAATCCAGATTGGTCTTCTTACCTAATTAGTCCGTCCGGCTCTACTCTTTCTAGTTCGGCATGAGTTCTTACTCGTTTGAAGGTAAGAAAATAGTAAAGAATGAGCAGATTATTTAGCAAGATACAAATAAGTAAATACATGCATAATTCTAGCTCCAAACCAAATTTAAGTCCAAAACTAATTTTTCTTCTTTAAACTGATTACATTTTAGGCCTGCAACTACTTGATCATTATAGATAAAAAATGGCGACATTTTAGACCTACAACTATTGATCATCATATGTCAAAAATGACTACATTTTAGGCCAACAGCTACTCAGCCGTCAAATATCAAAATCCAATTTTTTTAAATATTGGGTTTCAAATGACCGAAGTTCTTGCTTTTATGAACGGTAAACAAACATGTAAATGGATAGGATAAGCATACTAATATGGGTTGACAGTAATTAAACATGCAGATGACTTGTCTGTGCCCCATGGCTTATACAGAATGGACTTTAATAGTTTTTCAAGTATGAACCGCAAGACATAATTCTACATGTAAAACATAACATATATGCTGAATATGAAATTCCTTCATATAATATGAGAAAAAAATTATTATGACATGCAGTACATAGAAACATAGCGAAGAAGGTATTAGAACAATAATACCTGAAGGATTTGAGCAAGAATTAACAACAGACAAAGATAAGTATACGGTACACTTGCTTGATCCATGAATCCCTTACTCAAATCTGGTCTAATACTCTTCTCCTTTCCTTTGTCTCCTTCTTTTCCTTCGTGCTTCTCTCAAGTTTTTTCACTCTTTTTTAACACCCAAGTCTAATATTTACAGACAATGGGATTGGTGGGAGCAAATGGGGGTAAATCACCTACTTGGTATTTCGTTTCCCACTCTATTTTCCTTTTCTAGAAGGTCAGCAGAGTAGGTGGGAGTTGATTAAACATCTTTCTAACTTTCGCTCTCATTCTCTAAGTTCTTGGTCTCTATGAGCATTCGGTCTCATTCCCAAACAACATTGGTCTCTATCTAGCAACTTCGATTGTTACTGTCCATATTCAGACTGTAATTTTATGGTTATTCTGGTCAACTATTTTCGTTCCGGTCAACTTTTCTTAGGCGGTCAACTTATCGTGGCCGGTCAACAATTCAATCCGACCGGTCAATAGTTCTTAATCGGCCGTCTACTTCTTTGGTTGGTTTGCCATTAAAGTTAGTTAACTACACGCCAAATCTGATCAACTGATCAATCCGGTCAACAATGAAATCTGGTAAACAATTATATCTGGCCGGTCAACAATTCTTGACCAATCGGTCAACATTTCTCAACCTGTCGTCTATCTATCTAGGCCAATTTTCCTATTAAGGCTACAAAAGACTAAGTCCTTGAAACCCGATCCTTACACTAATACTCACAAAATATGAATGATGTCTTTACCATTAATTACGTCCGAACTCCCTGTAATATATCTAAAGCTCACTAGTCTGAAAAGGATGAGCAACAATGAAAATATAATATAAGAATATTTACCTCAACCTCTAATCTTATAAATCTAACCAAAAAATATTTTAAAATATCTTTTATCTTCATTCCAATCTTTTTTCTCTCTCATTTCTCCTTTTTTACCATGCAAAATGATCAAAAATAGTGTGTGTCATCCTTTAATCATCAAATCGGTGTACGAGTATCATCTCAGACGCTCCTTGAGTATGAGCATTTTAGAATCCACACTTGAGTGCCACATCGAGCGTACATCGGGCGACTTTCAATGTGCCCAAACCCTGCACGAGTGGTTCACAGGCGCTCCTCGCCCAATCCACCAAAAGCATTTAAGCATGCATTGGCCGTGCCTCAAGTATCAAATTGCTTCCGTATTTTAAATTTTTTTCAAGTTTATATAATATAATTTATTTTAATATATTTAAAATAAGTCTAAAATAAACTGTTAATGTTAAATTAATGGAACGAAAAATAAATAATTACAAACTTGTGGAGTAACTTTTGAAGAATTTTTAGAATCGGTAATTTACTACTCGTTTATCATTAACAATTCCAAAATCAAAATAAACTCGATCAAGGAAAGGAAAATAAATTGTTTAGTAATTTTTTATAAGCTAATTTATTTGACATTCTCGTAAATGAAATAATATTCCAATTTTTTTGAAGTTCGATTCGTTTTTTCATGTTGTTGAGCTCCACCAACAGAGCCATACTCTTACCTTGAAGTGTCCATCCATCGCCAGCATCTTCTGGGGTCGCAAACTCTCATCCGCTGATCGCTGTAATTGTGTTCGTCAAGTTGCACCGAGTTCTCAGAAACCAGAATCCAAGCACCAATTCCACAGATATATATTCCACATTGGAATATGTCTAGGGCACAAATCAGAGACGGTGGAGGAGAGGCGGGGGGAAAGGGAGAACCAGTGGGCGTGGAGGAGGAAGAGAGTGACGAGGAGGAGGATGGAGAAGAGGATGTATACGAGAGTCTGGTCGTGGATTTCTGAGCTTCTGTCGCCCAGTTGGGCGCAGTGCCTGTGGGCTGTGGAGGTCGTCTTGGGCTATCAATTGAAAAGAATGGTTGTGGGTTTGGTGGTGGAGTTGGTTCAGCCTAGCGTCGACGCTTACATTTTTTCCGGTGATGGAAGAAGCTTTGTGAGAGACGCACTCTCTGCACGCAGAAGCCATGCGACTTGTGAGAATCAATTTCTAAGAACTGTGAGAATCAGTTTATATATATATATATATTTATTTATTTATGATATGATGCGGCAGTTTATGTACAAATAGCAGGGCCGTATATGTAAACCATTTCCCGTTTAACGTAATTTCCAGTCCTTATCGATTCTGAAATTTGAAGATTATTCTCGATCCATCTGTTCATCCGGCGTTCTGTGCAGACAGATTGCAGTTTCCTCCCGCGCCAAGCAGCAATTTTAGGGTTCTGAACCAATCGGCTTCTGGAAAATCTCGGCAACTGTATGGCAATGGTTTCTCTTCCTTTCAGTTTCCAATTTCTTCAATTTCCTATTCTGTGGTTTTTATTATATGCACTTCGAGTTTAACTTTTCTCTCTCTCTCTTAAAATATTGTTGCATTTTCTTCGATTTGCTTCTGTTTCTTGTTGTACAGTATTTCTCATGATCTTCCATTTTCATTTCGAAGTTTTCTTACGGATTTGATTGCCAGGCACGCGGTTAAGCTAACTAACATTTTTACGATTTTTCTCAAAACGTCATGCTGGTGATCACTCGGATGTATTTCTCTCTATCTTCAGAGGCTGTTTACTTGTTCGATTTTTCAAATTTTGCTTGTTCTCAGTCCCATACAAATTGTATTGAATTTACTAAATGGTTTTGCTGAGCAAATCAAGTATACCCAGATTTCGTCCTATGATCTCATTCACGGGGTTATCGTCCTCTCCCCCCACTAATCCATATCACCGCTCCCTAAACACACTGGTAAATAACTCCTTGAATTGCTGTCTCTATCAGGAATAATTGTTTGATCCATATGATCTTGTCAAATTAGAGAGATTTAAGGATGATTCTTGATACAATGCTAAAGTTATTTCATTATAACATGAAGGTCACATGTTGAGACCATGAGTAAGAGAACGATGTATAGGTGAAGTTGTATATAACCAACCATATAGATCCATGATGTCAGTGTGATATGTTTCCGTAGTTGATTCACTTAGTTTGTTTAGTTTGTTCTTTTAGTTTGTTAGAATATTAGGCCATGTGCAACATAGCACCTATCCTCTTTTCTGTAATTAGCCAATCTCTGCTGGGTAGTAGAGGTAAGCAAGTAATTACTCATTCTCCTTCGTTTCTTTTCTCCCTCTCAAGTAATTACTCTTATTCTCCTTCGTGTCTTTTCTCCCTCTCTCCCTCTCACTTCCCTCTCTGACTCTCTTGATTTCCCCACTTCCCTTTCCCTTTTTCCCTTCTTCCCCTCTAATCTCCTCTACCCAAACTCTCCTTCCCCCTGCCTCTCTAGGTTCTCTCCTCTCCTCTCTTCGTCGTTCATCTTCTACTCTTGGTTGCAGGGTAACCACCGGCGTGCACGTATTAATTGGTGCTCTTATTGAGACAACGGCAAAAGCGGTGACGACCGAAGAACAAGCACTGCAGGAGCTCGAAGCTGCCATTGCAAGGTTGTCGAAGGAGATGGAGAGCGTTGTCGTGACTGTCCACCGGCAGACAACGATCATCCGACAACAGGCTGACCGAATCGCCACCACCACCTCCACGACAACACATCCATCACTCCCTTGCTGAAATCAATCGATTGCTCAACTGAATCGAGCAAAATTGATCAGTAAATCCCACCACCACTGTGTTCAGCCCATCTTCGACCACGATTCCACTACTGCATCTTCAAATCCCAACCCAAACTCTACCCAGGAAACTACCATCACCACCGGACGCCACAATCGCTTTTCACCTACCTGAGGAAACGAAAATTGCCATCGCAAAGCCTTCAAAGGAGAAAAAGGAAGCCGTGGCGTCCCTCCAGTACACAGCAGAACGATTTACAGCCAACTTGTCCACAACCAAGCATTTTAAGCAAGCCATTATTGAAATCCTTCCAAGGTTCCACAGCCTCGAGCAAAAATCTGGTATGTCTGCGCACCCTCCATCATTTCTAGTTTTCCCCACTATTTTCGTCCAAGCCTTACCCCGTCACATTCCCCAACCTCAAATTACTCCTCTCGCTGCGACCGTACACCCTCAGGCAGACCCCATCACCACCTCTGTTTCCACCACGACACCCTTCCAGAAATTCCTCCTTGAAATCCTTCGGCCCCTAAACCAAATCCTACCCCCACCGTTTCCGACTTTCACCACTGAGATCTCATTTCAACCTGCTCAAACCCCACCCGTCCCTCCACATCCATCATCGTCCGAATCCGAGAAGGACAATGGCGGTGTTGAACTGGCTAGATTGTGAAGGTATCAAGTATCGATGGTAGTGGCGAATCAGATGTTGTGCCGAAGCCTAAAGGACTACAACGCTCTTAGCGCGTCGAAGCAAATCTGGAGTGTCACGAGGTAATGGAACTGTTTCCGGGAACGAAATCAAGCAATGTGAACCGGATGAGTGCGAGGAGTGGCTTCACCAGTAGCAACGTTGGTGACTCGATGGTGGCAGAGGCCTGGGAGAGCCTGTTGTACAAGCCTCACCAGACCTTCATTGTTGCAGCGTATATGACTGTGTTCGAGTTCCTCTCCATTCATATGCAAGGTACTCAATTGACCAAGTACAACAGGAAAGGGAAGCCTAGGTTTCGGCCATTCAGAATTTCCACGGATGAGGTAACACTTAACTGGTACTCTCATGGTGAAGAAAGGAGTCTGAAGATATCATCGGTCTCAAGAATTATTCATGGACAAAGAATTGCTGTGTTTAAAAGATACCTATGTCCTGAAAAGGATTTCAGGTCATTTGCACTCATATATAATAATAGTGAAGGATCTTTGGACCTGATTCACAAGGACATCGAGGAGGTAGAGGTCTGGCTTGCTGTCCTTAAGTCTCTAATTCCTAGACCACAAAGGAGTAGACATATTAAAAGTGAAATAGCCGATTGGAGTGGTAATTCGATTGCTCGTGGTAGAGAATCGATTAACTCATACTCAAGCTCAAATGTTGGTTCTGAGCGAGCAAATATGCAACTAAAAGTAAGTGCTGGCGATGGTTTTTGAATTAGCGTTTCAAGTACACCTAGTTCAATTTCTTGCAGTTGTTCTTTTGGTACTTCTTCCACTTGGGGAGCTTGTTCCTGTGTTTGCTCTTTCGTGGACTCTGTAAGAAGAGCTGTTTTGTCTTTCACGAAGTCCTGCTCTGTATCTTCTAAAGGAGCTGCCTCAATTGTTTCCTTTGCCTTCTCAGTAGCTTCAACTGCTGACTCAGGAACATCAACGGTCTCTGCAGCCTCCGGTGCTTCTTTTGGTTTCTCTTTCAATTCAGTAGCGGGTTCCCGTTTTTCTTCACATGTGGGTTTTGCAGAAAAATTCTCTTTCCCTTCCACTATGCCCTGTTCTTGGTTTGCTTCCAAGATTTCCTTGGGCTTCTCAGAAGCTTCAGGTAATGGTTCGGCTACGTCAATAGTCTCAATGGGCTCACATTGTTCTTCGCGTCGAGGCTCTGAACCAGATGACATAGAATCATTAGGTACAGTTTATGTATGGGGTGAACTTTGGTCTGATGCAGTTTCAGCTGAAGGATTTGTGAACCTATTTTAAAAAATTTATGTCCCCACTCCCAAACCCATAGTATCCAACGTGGTTCTAGATGTTCATCAAATTGCTTGTGGCGCTCGCTATGTTCAGTTTGTACCCTGGCAGGGCGAAATTCTCACTTGGGGACATGAATCAGGGGGCAAGCGTGGCCACGGTATTGAAAGAGACTTTAGTCAACCACATCTTGTCAAATTTCTTGCGGTCTCTAACGACGATCTTGTGTCCTATGGAGAATATCATACGTGTGCTGTACCAACCTCAGGTAATTTGTTTACTTAGGGAGATGACATCCATAATGCTAGACTTCTTGATTATAGAATGCAAATTCATGGCCATCCCTTTGCACTTCTGTTGCTTGCTATGGCGTCCGTTTATGGAGAGAATTGTCACGAGAACTCCTTCAGTGACCTTCATGAATGCTGCATACGTTTTGGAGAATATGTGGGTATAGAGTTTATGAGACTACCTTGCTAACATTTCTCTTGTGGGAAACGCATAAAGATCTATGCTGATCTGCATGTAAAGGAGGGCACAGTCAATAAGATTGTTGGGTGATGAAGAAATTAAACACCGGAAGTTTCTGATGTTACAGAAGGCCCTTGATTCAATGTCTGATGTAACTTATTATTCAAGATATGAAACCGCTTGTATAGAAGATGATCGGCTCACCCTGTGCCCAAAGTGCTTTTGTGGTTTCAGTCCCCCTTATATGATGTTACACGGTGAGTTTTGTTGCTTTTGTTACCGTGTGGGACTAGCTTGCATGACACCAACAATGAAACTGCAGATTTTGGAGGAGCGGCAGAATTCATCTCAACATAAAAGACGATCAAAAGCGTAGAGAGCGTGACATGACTAGTGAGATTATTGCAAATTTTTACATGTTCGGTTCCTCTATTGTTCCCCATTTATTCGGTTTGGGTGCAAAAATTCAGATCACAAGGGTGCTTGTAGACATTCCACTGCATCCTCCGGCTGGACATAAATTTAAAGAGACGATAGTAAGAAAGAGTGGGGCTCGGCAACAAGTTAAGACTATTACGAAACTCATAAAGGAAGTCATGAAGCAGCCGGTCGGGTCATCTTTTTCCAACAGCTACACCAAGCCGGCCCATCGCCCATGTGGACCTATTGAAATAGACAGCCACAGGCTCCAGCCCATGACCGTCAGCCCACTTCTCACTTTCAAGTAGCCCCTCCAATTCATCAAAGCTATCAGGCTCCTCCTGCCCTATGGAGGACACAGGACACCTTAGCTAGGAGCTTATCATTTCTTAACGCAGTGGCAACTCTTCACTTAGTTTCCCTCTTCAACCTTGAGGACAAGGTTTCCTTCATGAGGAGAACAATGATACGTGCCTGTAGTTTGTTCACTTAGTTTATTTAGGTTGCTCTTTTAGTTTGTTAGAATATTGGGCCACGTTCAACACAGCACCTGCCCTCTTTTCTGTATTTAGCCCATCTCTGCTGGGCAGTAGAGGTAAGCAAGTAATTACTCTTCTTCTCCTTCGTGTCTTTTCTCCCTCTCTCTCTCTCTCTCACTCCCCTCTCCGACTCTCTCGATTTTCCCGCTTCCCTTTCCCTTTTACCTTCTTCCCCACTAATCTCCTCTGCCCGAACTCCCCTTCCCCCTGCCTCTCCAGATTTCTCTCCTCTCCTCTCTTCGTCGTTCGTCTTCTACTCTCGGTTGCAGGGCAACCACCGGCGTGCACGAATCACAGATGAGCAAGCTAATCCGAGTCAGCACAAATCCCCGGCGTACGCTTCTATGATTCACAGTTGGGCGACTAATTTAGACACAACTAGCACAATGCACACATGCTTATAGCTAAAAATCAGTGGGGTGGGTGTGCTGTCAATATTTTTTGTGTGAGAGCCGGATTGTAATCATATCCACCACCATTATCGCCGCTTACCTATCACGTAAAAGAAATTAATCGCCAGGCATTTGTTCGTTGCACAAGAGAGAGAATACCTCACGGAACTCTTCAGTATAAGCCTTGGGAGGCCGACTTTGAGCTCGTCCGCGGATTCTTCAGTTCTGAAGGACTTGGGCAGACCATGATCCAATCCATCACAGCGACGGGAGGTAATCGAGAACCCTTAAGGTTCCCCCCTCCCTGTCGCCGTCGGCATCCCGCTCCTGCTCCGGGCGTGGCTTCAAACCCTAGAAGTTTCTGCCTAGTTTCCTGATTTTTTAATCCTCACAATTTGACGTCACAGGGCAGCCATTATTACCACAAATTTTGTTTCTAAAAACATTGAAATTACAAATAATACTAATAATAATAAACAATTAGTTTTAAAAACTTTAACTACTCGTACCGTAATTATATAATTTTAAAAATAATTACTATTATTTTAAATAAATTTAAAATAATTAATTAGATTTTTATATTAATTTTAATATTGTTGCAAATAATAATATTCACTTATTTAAATTATAAATTTTTAAATTTTTAATGTCAAATTATTTTATATAAGATATGCATATTATATTATTATTTTTTATATTAATGATATTTTATAATTTATTTATTATTATATAAAAAAATAAAAAATATTATTTATTTATTAGAATATATTTTTTTCAAAATAGCAGTTAAAGATGTTATGTCGGTAAAACAAATTGAGTTATATAAAGATAAAGATTAGCAATCCAACACAGTGAAAATTGACTTGCCAAATAATAAATATCTTGTAATATTTTTGTTCCATTTTAACCATTTTTCATGATAAACATATCTCAATTGCTAGCCAATTTTAATATCAATTAGAAGATAA
>JAOVVI020019190.1:0-10177 GCA_028571085.2 Nepenthes alata
CTTTGTGGTTTTTCCCTTAATTTTAGAAGGGCTTTCCACGTTAAAACCCGTGTGTTCTCTTTTGTTCTCTATCCTTAGTTTCTTGCCGTCCGGGAGCTCTGCTCTGTGTGCTGTCCGAGAACCCTGTCCGCTCAGTCACCGTGCATTCCGAACGTTTTGCGCCAACATAGCATTTGTTATTTTTGGGTCAAGGATTTTGGGATAAATTTGGGATACTTAAAATAGTTGAGTATTCTAGTTGAAGAATGGATGTGTAACTTAGAAATTTAGAACAGCAAGTTCCTAAGTCCTATTGTTTTTTAAGGACATCAAGATAACTGAAAATGAACTCTAAGATTCTTTTAGAACTTCTAATGGCAGTTAGGTGGAGATGGCTGACATTCTTGGAGAATTTCAACTAGTGGCTCGACACATAGACTAAGCCACTAGCAATTTGGATGATAGTTATCAAGTGGTGAATGGATCAGCCCCTATTGTTCAGGCACTTAGAATAAGAAGACAATCAAATCTATCCACTATAGGCTCTAGGATTAAACCATCTCAATTTACTCTCACCATCTGGAAAAAGATCGGGGACCCTTGTGTTAGGTGACATCGTTTCAAGTGTGAGAAGACCTACCAACTAGTTGAGGATTACAAAGTACCCACATCAATAAATATTGTAATAGCACTCCTAGTGAGCAACAGGGCTCTTGACATTATTATAGTCACGGTGAGCCAGGACGTATGGCCAAGTATTGCCATACACCAAAGAGGGAGATACCATTCCAATCCAAGCAATCGCGCCCTTAGGTTTCACAAGGAGTTCTCACTAGTGTTGAGCCAAAAGCACATACTTTTCCACCTATAATATCCGATTTCTTGTCCAATTAATTTGATATTATATATTTATTTTGGGCTTATTTTGAAAATATTAGAATAAATTATGTTATGTGAATTTAAAAAAAAATTATGAGTATAGAAGCAGATTTGGCGCCTAAGGCATACCTGATACGTGTTTGTGCACATTTGGTAGATTGTGCACACACGACGAGCACCCGTGGACCACTTGAGTCGAGTTTGGGCAGTTTTGGAGGTCACCTAATACTTGAATCCTAGAGTACTTGCGCTTGAGGTGGTACTTGTTCGCAAATAAGGTTAGGCGAGGTGCCTGATGAGCTATTGAGGGGGTGCTCGTGTACCAATTTAATTATATAAAGCTAACGTACACTGTTTTTGATCATTTCTCATATGAAGAGGAGAAAAGAAAGAGAAAGAGAAGGAAAGGAAGACAGAGGGAGAGAATAAAATATATTTTTAAATATTATTTGGCTAGAAATGTACGATTAAAGGTTGAAGAAAGTATTCTTTTACCATATTCTTGGTCTATTTCACTTTCTATTTAATTTTATTTACATTTGATGGTTTTAGTAGACATGGGTGACATTTTTACTTACACCATTTTGTCTACTAGTGCATGCATGTAGAATTATTAGAGCATTTGAAGTTTTATTTTGGTTTCGTTAATATTTAAAAATTTTGTTCATTTTATGGAAAATATGTAAATATTTTGATGTATTTTATTTATATAAAAGTACATTTATAAAAAAAAGTCATAAAAACGTGCATATAAGTCTTGCATGTGGTATCAATGCAATGTGCTTCGGGTCAGGTTCTATTTTTGTGTATTTGATTTGACATGTGTACCATTTTCGAGTAGAAAGCTTTGTGATTGAGCTTCTCAAGTGATAGTTTCATACTTTTTCTGCCAAATAGAAAATTCTTTAGATTTGTAACATAAAGACTCTCCCCGATTTGTGTTTTTATGAGAATTATTGTAAGAAATTGAATAAAAATAATATATTCAGACATCCTAATATATTTAAATAGATTTGAGGGTTACAACTATCATCTACAGGTAATAAAAGAAAGTGACATTTATTCTCATCTATAGGGAGAATACGTAGACAACCTGCCTACTGGTCTAAATAGTAGCTTATTATCTAAGGTTATCAAGATTACGTGTAACCTTTTCTCAAATTTATCTTTCAGTTTTTGATTCTCCGATTTAAATATGTTTTAGATTCTGGATATGTTTTACTTGTATTGATTTGGATATTTGATATTTCGATTGACATTCGCAGGTTTTACCAGCAATTAGGATTCGATCGGTTTCGTACATTTAAAATATTCGGCCTTTATTTTTGAATTATACTTTTGAGTATGAGACCATATTTGGACTTTCGTTGATGTGATATAGTACACTTTTAGATTTTAGCTATTATGGATTCTGTATATTTTTTATCGATCTTTATTCTGATCATGAAAGTATCTATTTTATATATTATATGCAAATACCTTATCCCTTTAGATTAGAAGACTACAAGTATCTTGTAGAAAGTTTGGATGTGATCGTTAGTAGAGACTTGGCCTATATTTTATGAGTACTAGTTTTGTAGTTGGATAGTCTTCATTTCACATGTGTTTTGGTATTGAGGGTATTTCTAATGTCAGCCTATAACATGGCTACGGAATCAGGACTTAGATCATTTGTTATTTTATTATTATATCATCTGGTTTGTGTTGGATAAATGGGTAGTTGTAAAGTCATTTTGTCACTCTTTCCTCACAAGTTTTTAAGCAGGTCACAACTATTTATTTATTCAGATGAATAGTCTAGAGAGACCATATAAATAATTAACATTATTATCATTGTTAATGTCAAGGTTGTATGGATATTTGGTCAGATTATATCTGGATTTTGGTATTAGGTTGGATGTCATTCTTAATTGGGCCTTTATTTGTGATTTATGATTATCATTATATATTATTAAAACTTATTTTAGTCTAAATTTGTGATAGATAATAGTATCAAAGAATAATCGTAAGGAGGGGTATTTTGAGTTGATTTTGATATTTTACTATTTTGTATGATAGGTATTAGTATGGTAGATAATAAAGGATCAGGGTGTGGAGGATCGGGTTCAAAACACAAGGACGATTACCTAGCGATGATGGGCCGCATAAATGATATCATGGACCATATAATTTAGCGATAAGATAAAGATTTTGCCACAATGAAGAGAATGGCTAACCAGGGGCTTGGTAGGACCCCTTTGAATGCTTCAAGAACAAGCACATCTTGGAGTTTTTGGGAGAGATTGATCCCATTAAAGTAGAAAATTTGATTCAATGAGTGGGGAAGGTATTTGAGTTGATCAATTTCCTTGAGGAGGATAAAGTAAAGTTTGTCACTTACAAGTTGGAAGGAGAGGTGAGTCGGTAGTGGTCCACCCAATGTTGAGTTTTAGGAATGGATTGTGAGGAGATTTTGAGGGATGTATTTGTAAAACTTTTCATGGAGAATTTCTTTCCCACTAGTGTCTGGGAGATTAAGGAAGACGAGTTTAGTCGCTTGAAGTAAAGGAATAAGATGGTGGTGGAATACGATACTAAATTTATTAAATTGTCTTGCTTTGCTCTCAACATAGTGGCAGATAAGGCTCGGAGAGTCTAAAAGATTTTGCAAGGGCTTTAAGATTCAATTAGGAAGAAATTGGTGCCCCTCCAACTAAGGATGAATTGCGAAGTGCTTGATCAACCCCTTCTTATCGAGCAAGAGCAGTTGAGGGAGAGATATTTTGAAAGAAAATCGGAGAGTAGAGGCTAATGTTTGAGGATAGAAGACTCCCTCGAAAAGGAAATTGGGGTGAAGTCTTCGTCAACAAAGCCCCAATATTCGATGGCAGTGTGTGAGTATTGTGGCAAGAATCATGGTGGGAGGCCCTGTTACCGTTTAGGTGGAGTTTGTTTTAATTGCAACCAAATTGACCATATGGTGAGGGATTGTCCATTTTCTCTGAGGTGTCCAGAGAAGAAAACCACTACCCTCGGGAGAACCGTTTCGGCAATGGTGAACGATGCGAGGGTGAACCCTTCAGTGGTTAAAGGTAATGTGTAATGTTTTTATTCTATAACTCATATTTTGATTGATCTTGGGTCTACACAATCTTTTATGGCTTTGACATTTATTGGTAATTTGCATGTGCCCCTTCAAATTTCAAAATTTGTATTAGTAGTATCTACTTTAGTGAGAAAATCCTTGTTGACCGATATTATGTATTCTTAGAGTTTGATTTGGGTCAATAAATTTGAATTATTGGCAGACTTGATATTGCTTGATATGCCTAATTTCGTTGTCATTGTGGGAATCGATTAGTTGGTGTATTATCATGCTAGTGTGGATTACTACCATAAGTCCGTTTTGTTATATATTTCGAGATATGAATATTTTAAGTGTCAAGGAAGAGTCAAAAAGGAGATGATCGGATTGATTTTGGCGTTGCATACGAACCATTTGATGAAGGATGGGTGTTGAGTTTATTTGGCTTATGTGACCATATCTGTAAGTCATAATGTGGCAATTGATGAGGTTCTAGTGGAATGTGAATTTGAGGATATCTTTTTCGTAAAATTACCTTATCTACCTCCCAATTGGGAGATTGAATTTACTATTAATGTTATGTGATGATTTATGCCGATTTTAAGGGCTCCTTACATAATTGCCCCGTCAAAGTTGAAAAAATTAAAGCAGCAATTGTAAAATCTGTTGGAGAAAGTTATTATTCAGCCAAGTATATCAGCTTCGAGTGGTTCAATGCTCTTTGTAAAAAAGAAGGATAGATCGATGAGGCTAAGTATTGATTTTCAGGAGTTTAATAGAATAAGTATGTTCTTTTAAGAATAGATGATCTTTTCAATCAATTGCAATGAGCTCAAGTCTTTCCTAAGATTAATATTTTCTTAGGAGACTGTAATATCCTGAATCTATATTTGAATTATTTTAATATTAATTATAATTTTGAGTAATTTGGACGTGGTAAAAAAAGTTAATTAAATACTATACAATTTTAGAAAGATATTTGGATCAATTAGGCTGGCGTTCAAAATGTACCCGTACTATTATCCTAATTTGTATTTGATTTGGCCTAAGCTTACCAGAATTATATGTAACTATTTATCAAACTAAATTTTAAATAATTAGACTTCAAATTTAATGCATGATTTATATCTTTGTGTTGATTTGTATTAGATTTTGATTTGGATTTGGATTTTGCCTACAGATAGGCCTTAGTATATCTCGCATAAATTATTTTGATTATGTATTTTGATTCGAACCTTTAGAATATCTTTCGCGATACTACTTCGGTTTCTACGTACAGTATTGGATCATTTGATTATCGCATTCTATCCCAAATCACAAGCTGATCGGGTCTTGGATTTAGACTTGAACTCGGACTTAGACTTGGACTTGCATTGGACTTGAAATCGGATATTTACCTATTGGAATCAGTTCGAATCACTTCTATTTTGTTTATATATATATATATATATCCCGATGATGATGATTTTCTAATTTGAATATTTATTTTGGATTTGAATATTTGATTTGAATACGTGACTACAATTGAATTTTGGATCTTAGATTTATTTTATCAGTAATTTAAATTTATTCGGTCATTTGAACAGATTTTATCTATTTAATCTTCTATATGATTTATTGGACTCATTTTATTTAAATACGATACTTGTTGAGTATTACGCTCACTTTTTCTATTTTATCCCTATAGAGTAGAGGATTTAAATATATTGTAGGAGTATGGTCGTGATCTGTTAGCCATTTGTCAGAGTTGGTGAGTTCTTGTCTCATTATGGTTTAATTTGACAATTAATATGTGTGTCATGGAATTTTTCAGATATAGGCCAATGGATATATTTTAAAAATAGTTAGGATATTATATTATATCTGATTTATAATTTTGGTTGGAATTATTACCTCCATTATGATGATTGTAGAGTGGGTCATATTTATTTTGTCCAGACGGTTATGTGATGTGTCGGATCCTATTTATTTAGTTTATCACACCCGAATTTAGAAACTTAGTATTATTTGTTTAAAATTATTTAAAATTTAAAATTTTAGAAATTATAATTACTTATTTAAGTTGACCTACTTGGTCCAGATTCGTGACATAAGTGATATTAGAAACAAGTCGTAAGGAGAGGTACTTTGGGTCATTTTGGTTAAATAATGGATTGAACGTTTGGATGAAATAAGTATTATCTTTGGCAGATATTAGAAAATTTGAGTTGTGAAAGTTTAGATTTGAATCAGAAGGTCGAGTTACGAAAGTTTCGATTTTGATTGGAAGGATGATCATTTGATTATGATGAGTCGCACGAGTGACATAATAGGTGGATTAATGTAGCGGTAGAAGGATGCTTTGGTTGGCAGAGAGGTAGGTGATAAAGTAGGTTGGTTCAAAATCTCGGGGAGTAGAAGGAAGTTTTGGCCGAGTAGATGAAGGTAAGCCGACGGTAGGACTTTCAGCGCTTTATCTTGGGTCAAGAGAATGAGGAGATCACTTGGGATGTCTCTTCGGAGATATGTTTGGAATGTCCCTTCGGAGACATTTGATAAAATTGGAATGATACAGAGAGGATTGGAGAGGTTCTGTGCAAGAATGACGCACACAAAGCAAAAAGTGATCGTTGGGTCCAAGTAAGAAAATGAAAATTCTTCAAGGTTGGAAGCTGCAGATAAAAATAAAAAAGATAGTGTCAAATCAACTCGTTTCTCTTTGCAAGAGAAGTTGTGAAGTTAACGGTGATCAACCTCTACTAGAAGAAAAGACAATGGAGTGCAGATTTTATTCTTGCTAACAACGTTGATGCCAATTATGTAAAAGTTTGAAGTTACGGCTGGGTAGAGAGGAAGACTCAAGGATTGTCCATTTTCACTCATCATTGTGATCGGATGGATGGTCACCTCTTTAATTTCTTCATCATTGAAGAATTAATGGACAAAGAGCTCGAGATTCGGCCTTTAAAACAATGTGCAGGAAGATATTAAAGAATCTGAGGGATTTGTTACAGCATGATAGTAGTTGAGGATGATGTATAGTTTGTGAAGCTATCTTAATTTGTTTCCCTTATGATTGCAGATGAAGCCCGAGAGCCAATAAATTTCGACATGGACTTTAAGATTCAACTTGGAAGCAGTTTGTATCATTTCAACTTTAGACTCATGGCGAAGAGTTGGACCAGGCCTTGTTGATCGAGTAGGAGCAGTTCAAGGAGAAGTCTTTCTAGAGGAAATCAAAGTTTTTGAGTATGAGCTTGAAGGGTGGACTTCTTTATCCTCCAAGGACAAGCCAAGGAAAGTCAGATGAAGTAAAGTCTTCCTCCTCAAAATTGAAGTTTGTAAGGTCAACCCATACGTTTAGCGGGAAGAAGCATGCGAGATGAGTTTGCTTCATCAGAAATGGAGTCTGCTTTAAATTGCGGTCATATATGCCATTTGTCAACGGATCGTTTGAATCCTAGGCATTCAAATTCCAGACGTCTAGATAGGAGTTGGACAGTTCCAGGTGAAGCATTAGCAGATACAGGTCATAAAGTTAGTCGTATTGGGTGATCAATTTGCTATCGACATTGTGCTTGGATCTACTCCTATTTCGAAGGGTCCGTATGGGGTAGCCTTATCTAACTTGAAGAAATTAAAACAACAATTGCAGAATCTATTGAAAAAAGGTTTTGTTTGGCCAAGTGTCTTGGTGTGGGGTGCTTTAGTGCTCTCTAATGAAGAAAGATGGTTCAATAGGTTTATATTTAGATTATTTGGGAATTGAATTTGTATCGGCTCTCAAGGATCGAAGATTTTTGATCCGTTTCGAGAAGTTTGGATTTCCTCTGAGTTTGACCCATGCTCAAGATACCATTGGCTAAGAATTAAGTGAGAGGATATGCATAGGACAACTCTCAGGTTAAGGTGTGACTATTGCAAAGTCTCAATGGTGTTTTTAGATTGTCCAATATTTTAGTATTTTTATAGATATTATTAATTGGATTTCTGATCATATTTGGATTAGTTGTGATGGTTTTATTTGTGGTAATCTTATCAATAATATTCTAATTTTTTGAAAAATTTTGAGGAGTATGAGACCCGGTTGAAAAGTTTGCTATAGATTTTGAGAAAAAGACAATCATTTATCAAAATTAAAAGGGGTGTAAATAATGGTTGGAGAAGGCGTCAATTTGGGTCATATGATTTTAATGTGACATTTAAAAACTCGAAGAAGATGAAATCAATGGAAATTGAAAAAGACTGGCTAAGGTTGTGGGAGTGCAGAGTTTCTTAGATCTGATTGATTATGATTAGAAAGTTGTTAAAAGTTCTCGAGGATTGTAGTGTCATTGGCGTCCTTGGACTAGAAGCGATTTGTATTTATTTGAAGTGATGCTTGTGAGAGAGGTTTTTAGTAATTAAAAAATAGATTGTTGTTGGCATCGATTTTGTCAATCCCCGATGGATCAGAAAGATTGGTAGCGCCCAATGATGCTCCTGAGAAACATCGAGGAGTGTTTGGATTCAGCATAGTCGGGCACATTATCCAAGGAAAGTTAGGGATGCGATGTAGTCTGGAGGATTTTGCGTGAAGATGCTATGGTGAGGATACTAGAATGAAGATCGGGTCAGAGGGACTTCCTCTCTTTGTTGCCAGGATTGGATTTTGAACAAAACTTCTATTTGTGGGAGAAGGTTTTATAAAGATCAATGGTAATATCCTTTTTGGATGAGTCATTATGATGCTGGAAGCGATAGAGCAGGCAATTTTGAATATTCTGTATGAGTGCATTTCATTACAAGTTTGAGAGAAGGCATGTTTTCAAGAATTCTCTTTAGAGTCTTGACTAATTGGATAAAAACTCAAAAGTTGATTGGATGAAAGCTCGAAAGTTGATTGGATAGAAGCTCGGGAGCAAATGAGGTCATAAGTAACTATGGTTGAGTTGAAATTATCCAAGTTCGAAAGAAACGTCGAAGAATCTCCACCTGGCAGAGTGGAGAGAAAGTTTGATGGCAATTTGATCACAAGTCACGATAAGATGTGTCTAGTGCCTAAAGAAAGAAGTTGAGAAGAAGAAGCCTTCGAGATTTTATTTTGAGTTTGTCAAAAAAAATAAAGAATTTCGATGATTATTTGGATAAAGTTGAGCTAGTTGATGAAGTTGTGACGGACCAGATTATTTTCCATCGAATAAACTCCGTCAGAAAGATAAAGACAAGTAGGCAACATGATAATAAAAATTTCTACAGAAAATTTGGTAGAGTTCCGTCTGTAAATTGGACATTTTCAAAATACAAACACCTGAAATACAACCCTGCACAATAATCCCAAGAATTTCACAAGAAAATCCATAAGTCCAATGACAAAACACACAGGATCTAAATGCCACGACAACCGAGGTGGCTCCGACGACATAATCCAAACAACACCGGTAAAGAAGGATGCCAACTAGGAACCTCGAACTCACCACAAGGCAAGACCTGCGGAAGCATAAATATAACACAATACACAGCGGACTGATATATATACATGTCATCCATCAACCACTATCACAAGACATTGCCATATAGGTTTTATCAGTTACAAAATTCAACCCAAAAAGATCCCTGCCATACATCTAATCAGTCTAAGTCTAAATCTTTAGCCCTGCACGCAAAATAGCTAGCTACTTAGCTTCTAGGATTTACACAGTCTCGTCAGGCATCAAGGCGTTCTTATCTGAAAAGATAAAGCAAGGGTGAGCATGAAGCCCAGCAAATGAAATCATACACCACTAACCAACAACAGGTAACGGTACAGGAAAGAAAAGCACAGGGACAGTACAAGGGAACACGAGAGGGAGAAGGACACTTGAGATTGTTCGATTCACTTTATTCATTTTCCTTTTAACATTTATCTTTGCGGACCGTGGAGCCAGTAGATTGTACTAGCCAACAAAGCGAGAGAACGAGGAAAGGAATGTGTTCGCTACACATTCTAAAACCATGGCTGCATTTTTGGTCGGCAGCACTCGACCACTGGTTGCATCCATGCAACAATCAACGAACGACTACATCTCGATATGTAGCGTTCAACTGACACGCCCCACACCCTCGGGGACCAGGGCAATTCTTGTTCTTTCACCGTAGTGTCCTAGAACGTGCCATGAACATCACCCACTCCCAAGGGTGGCCGAAGTATTCCTTGGGTTCCCACCATGACATACGTGGCAAGTTAGAGGACACCACTCCTATCAACCACGATCCTAATTTAAAGGTTCAACTTTTTGGAAGGGAGGACCCACTACT
>JAOVVI020019192.1:0-10177 GCA_028571085.2 Nepenthes alata
GCCCCCCCCCAAAAAAGCACACATTGTCCAGCGCACTAACTCCAAACTCGATGAACTCAACATTATTCTTGACTTAGTATCACTCAAAATAAACTAAAATTTAATGAGTCATTGGGTTATTATTAAACAAAATATATGACGGATTGAGTTATATGTTCAAATAACTGCATATCCAATATCAAATCAAACAATTAATTCAATCAAGCAGTTCATTCAGTTGAATAATTTGTATACTTTGTAATAAATTTAGACAAAGGTTGTCGAATTTATCAATATTAACTACTCATCATCATTAATTTAATCTTTAAATGTTAATTATCTTTTATAAATCACACAATAAAAAATATACACAATGACAATTAAATTAATCAGTTTTTAACTAATTTAGCCACTTAGATTTTGACTAAGTGGATAGGCATAATTAATAATTAATTATCAATAATTAATCATATGATTATAAATATACCCTAGCTCTTTAAAAAAAATGGATAGACTTTGAAAAATAAAAATAGCGTATAGACATCTAACATAATTATTCTTCCACAAAATATGAAGACCGGTTCTCTATTTTTTCTCTCACATCCTCTCCTTTTCTTTCACATTTTTAAAAAGTTTATTGACCTAAATATTATATAATATATTAAAAAATAAATATTAATTTCTTTAAAATTATTGACTACTTTTGTGGCCTATGGAATCCTAATAAAATATTCTATAATTCAACCTGAGCTTATTTATATTATGATTTAGATTTCAAGTAAGTATCACTATATGAATTTAGTTATATTTAAATATATATCATTTTATACTCAATATTACTCATTTTAAAAATATTTATTACTAGTACTCGCAATATATATTTTAAATTTTTTGAAAAAAGTAAAATGTTTTCGTCAAAAAAAATGTAAATAATTTTTAATGAGAATATTCGCCACCTCACATTCATCCCTGTTGGATTGTGTCACTCATTTGTGGAAAGCTTAACAAATAGATATGTCATTAGAATATCATACAACGTATGCACGAAGTTTGTAGTATTACAAATTGGTTGTAGCAAAATACTGAAGTTGCAAATGCCGGAGTGGCAAATATTAAAGTGGGCATTTACCAAAGTGGCAAATGTCGGAGTGAACAAATGTCAGAATGACCAATTGCTAAAATGGCAAATGCTGGAGTGACAATTGCCGGAGTGGTACACAAAGCTAGAGTAGCAAATGCCAGAGTAAGCAAATGTCGAAGTGACTAATTTGCTAAAGTGACAATTGTCGGAGTGATAGACAAGACCAAAGTGACAAATATTGGAGTGACCAATTTGTTAGAGTGGCAATTGTTAGAGTGACAATTGTCAGAGTGGTGCACAAGGCCGAAATGGATCTAAGGCAGGAGTGGATTTGTGGCCAGAGTGGATTTGCGACCGGAGTAGATCTGTGGTCAGAATGGTGATGCCCAGGGGTCAGAGTGGTGCACAGTTGACCTTCCAGCTAGATGACTTGACAAAGCAAGTAGTTGACTTG
Source organism: Nepenthes alata (assembly GCA_028571085.2). Classification (NCBI taxonomy): domain Eukaryota; kingdom Viridiplantae; phylum Streptophyta; class Magnoliopsida; order Caryophyllales; family Nepenthaceae; genus Nepenthes; species Nepenthes alata. The sequence continues at coordinate 1,515 of JAOVVI020019192.1, forward strand.
TAGATTATGCGTCGTTTGTGCAGAGAAAGCTGATTTGTAGAGTATGCACTGTCTGTGCAGAGTAAGTAGTTGACTTGTAAAGTATGCGTCGTCTGTGCAGAACAAGATAACTTGTAGAGTATGCGTCGTTTGTGAAAAAGTGCGAGAACTGGTGAAAGCGCAGAAAATGATAAAGTAGGTATAACAAATTCTTTACAAGATCAGGCAAAATAAATATATGGGATTTAGACCAGGTGTCATTATAAAGTGTACCAAGCGTTTCAAAAGACTGTGTGTGCGGTAAACCATGTGTGAAATGGAAGGTGGAACGGAGTAGAAACGAAGTGCGGAAAGGAGCCCTCTCCGTTTGCCGTTCACCACCATACTTGTAAAATTAGAGAGCAGAGTACTATCAGTGAGAAAAATGAGAGAAGAAAAGTGAGGGAAGAGAAAAGGAGAGTTTCCCTACCTTGGATATTGTTTTCTTACTCTATCTCGAGTAGGTTGCTGAAACTCTGTATCGGGAGTTTGTAACCGATTTTACATTATGAAATTTTTTAAAATTTATCCCGTGATTTTTTTCCTTGGTTGAAAAATATTTTCCACGTTAAAAATCGTTATTTATTCTTTATTTTTTATACTCACATTCTTGGTGGGTGACGGCCAACGGGGGGATTCAAATTTTTTACTGCGTCAGATCAGGGTGTATCCGGATAAATCCCAACAGTCCCAATATTAATTTTGCACCTTAATTTCACCTTGATTTTCAATTAGATCATAATACTAACCAAAAAACTATCGTGCGACAACAATTATTATCATCTCTGACCGGTTGATGTCATGGGCCTTTGTCGTGAGACTTGCCATGGCCGCCTATTAAAGCATTAAGTTTTGATAACACAAATATTTTATATTGATATAAATTTGATATATATCTTAAATTTAAATTCAATTTGAGAGATTTTAGATCGAGGTTGCAAACCTTTCAACCATGATCTTATACGCTACAAACCAGAACAAGAATTTTAAAAGAGTTGAGAATTATTCTGCCGGTTATTGTTAAATACTTAAGTCAATCTATTTAGGCTAATCATTAAGTTAGAGAAAAAAATATAAAATAAAAGAGTGAGTGTCAATGGAGGATGAGGCTTTGTATTTTTTTTAGGAGGATGAGGTGTTTTGGAAAACTGGTAATGAACCTTCTTCTATGTAGGCTAAGTGTTATGGGTTTGAACAGTCAAAATTGAATTGATCTTGATTTGCTAGAGACCAAGGAGCCCTAAGGCTGAGTTTGTTAGTCATTGTCTTCTCTCAAATGTCTAATATTCGACCTTCTACCGTGGTGAGGGAACTAGTATTTATAATTGTTTCGAAAAGTATGAATTTTGGATTATATTTTTAATAATAATTAATTAATTTAAATTAATAAAAATATTGAGGTCAGATTTTAGGTTAAAATTTTTTTTTTAATGGATTATATCAGATCGAGTGACGCTTGATTGATATTTGACACATAGACAATTAAGACAATAAAGTCGTACGCAAATGATACTAATTTTAGGTAAATTAACATTTGATGAACGCACAACAGCATGTGGATTCCCGATATGCGCCTAAGGAATGATCGTATGTCGTACGATTTATACCTTGACGCCTAACACGCACCTAGCAAACATACATGCGTCAATTTTCTATATAAGATTTTCTTGGTCGATTTTCAATCATTTTTGCACAGTTTTAAAAAGAAGAGAGGATGAGAGAAAAAGAGATAGAAGACTTTAAAATGAGAAATTAAGAAAAAATTAAGAGATCTTTGGGTAAAATCAAATATAAGACAAGTGTATTCGAATTTTTCTTCTGTTTTGCTAATTTTCTGTTATCTCGTTGAACATTTATTCTTTTAAATATTTATATATATATTTTTTTTATATATAAAATGTTATTATATTACATATATGTATTCACATTCCTATTTTATGAAAATTTTATAAAATACACATCTTAAATATTTGTATATCATGTTTAAATGTTGATTTTTAACAATAATATTTTTACATATTATTAGATTCTATTTGCTACTCTTACATATTCTCAGTTATAAGTTGTATACATCTTCATATTCTAAATTATCACAAAACTATTATTGTATATTTTATAATAGAAAGAATCTAATAAAATTCTACTGATTATATTAATTTCCTATAATAGCTCTTGCATATGCGTGTTTTAAAAATGTATGTTCAAATTCTTGCAAAGCTTACAATTTATTACATGTTGTATATTTTAAAAAAATAATGATAAAAATTTTATATAAATTTGATAATAAGTATATTTTCGTTGGAATAAAAAAATCTAAGAATATATTTATATTTAAATAAAATTTTTAGTTCAATTATTTATTAACCATTGTAGAGAATTAATCAAATATATTTAAATATATCAGTTTATATTATAAGTAAAAATTGAAGGTCGTACCTATCATTTGCAGGTAAAAAAAATAGCATTTAGTTTTATCTATAGGATTATATATAGATAATCTACCTATAAGTTTTAAATTATAGCATATGACCTTTCAATTATTCACCATTTATAAGTGCGGTTATCATTAATTTTTGATCCACCTAAAATTTTGACATATTTTAAATATATTTTAAACATTATATAGATTATTAAATTAATCACCAATTTGGAATACTCATGACAAGTTAGGAATCAATGTTATTATTTTTAATTTATTCAATCATATCATATTCCTATATATTTTTGATATATATATGTGTGTATGAAAATTCTATGCCTTATTAAATAATTAGTTCAATCTTACTTTTGCTTTCACTAACCTTCAGATTAGAGAGATCAGTATTCACTTGCAAGTGATTTGGACTAGAGGAAGACTGTTCAAGTTTAGGAATAGATTTTTGGATCATTTTATGTATTTATGTTATTCAAAATAATAGTTTTAGACCTTAGATATAAACCAATTATAATTACAAAAATATATTATAGGCCACGATCCAATAGTGGGTTTAGTTATTGATTGTTCAAGTTAGCAACTATCACACAAGTTTTGGATTGTATATCATACTGAGCGCTAGTCAAGCTATATTGTGCCAATCTTATTTAATCGAAAGGTGATTAACTGTAGTATAGAATATTGGTTAAATGTATAGAATTGGTTGACTGCTTGATAAATTAACTTGGCGTCTTTTAATTTGCCTTTTTGGCTCAGCATTGACCTCTCTTAGGACATGATCTAGAATTAAAAATCTTAAACTCTTGATAATCTCACTAGCTAACTTATATTTTTTGAATCTCGGCTCGGATTTAGTTGTAAAGACCTATCAGCGCCCTCATCTCGTGCCTCCTTTGGGCTTACGCTTGCTTAATTGGCATTCTAATCAATTGTGTGGTGACTAGAATTCAATTCACTCAATTTGGCATAGACCACTTATGTAAAAAATACCAAGTTATACAAAAATATTATCAATTATAAATTTAAATATCTATTAATATAAATAAAGTTACAATTAAAATTGTTACATTTCGGATCGCGGGGTCACGTGTAACACAAGTTTTAGGATTATAAGAGGTGGAAAAGGAGAGATTAAAATTAGATTTTATGTGGAAAGCTTCCTCTTAAAATGAAGAAGAAAAATCACGAAACTCTGAGTCTTTGGAAATGCTTCACTATGGGCGGAAGTTTTACAATATACAAATTCTGGGAGTATCTTCCCTTTTCCTTTTCTTAATCTCTCTTCCTTTGAGGGCTTTTTTTGTTTGGAAGCCCCTGAATACTTCCTTTTTCTCCTTAGTTCTTCTGGGAAAGAGGAGGGAAGAAAAAGGGATCCTGAGGCAAGAGCCTCTACTGGGTATTTATAGGGGAAATTGTGTCGTTGAAGATGAGACACGTGACAGCCGGCGGATGGCTGAGAGGCCGGCCGCTGTCCCATTGGTCACATTAAATGCTGCTGGCGCATGCAGGGTAAGGCCTGAGCATGTCAGGCGTGTAGAGTCTAGCCATCAGTCTTGATTTGACTAGGCGTGCTCTGTGGAGACGGCGCCTGGTAGTAGTTGCAGGCTTCTTGGGAATCGACGAAGTTGCTTTGTTGGCGCTTTTGGCCGCGTACGAGATAGTTCTCATCCTTTCGCGGCGTGCCCCGATCCCCTGCAAGGTCGCGGACTCGCTAGACAGGGCAGCTCTCGGATACCAATTGTCTGTTGGTGGATCTTTAGCCATTCGTGGAGGGTTCTCGGGTCTCTTATTCTGGTCCTCGTACCTGGGTTTCGTCTTATGATGTCCTCGAGCTTCTTCTGGTTAAAGGGACCTCTCGGACCATTGTCGTAGCTTTGGCTTTTGAGGACGCCAGCCTGTGTTTTGGGCCTTTTGGGCCGTCCAACCCTCTTGGTTCGTGAACACATTTTTTGGGCTTTTTACTTGGGCATTTCATTTTGGCCGTTCTTTATGGGCCCCTATATTGGGACCCAACAAAAATATTTATAAATTTCAATCCCTAAAAACATAGGAAGAATAGAACATCTTGTACAATTACCAAAACCATATAACACAATCTCAACTATAAATATTCAACCACTTTGTAGAAAAGAAATAACCATGAAAAAAAAAAATATTTGCTGTTCTCACTTATAGGCTACTAGCTCCTAAATTGTCATATCTAGTATCCAAGAGTAATCATATGAATTCCAATTAGTACTATGATAACTTTTTAATATATATAATCAATAAAATATAAGAATGAGTCAAATAATAAATAAATAAATAAAATTAATAATATTAAAATACCAACCACTGTCCATAACTCAATGTTATGTCGCAACTACGACCCAAGAATTATAAGGACAATTTGATATCAGGAATACAATAGAAATTTTATCGACTTTGAATATTATCTCAATAAAATATTACCACTATAAGAGATAATAAATATCTCTATGGATCTTATTATGATATAGTGAGCCAAAGACTGCATATTGCTATTCCCAATGGTTAAATAAGTTTTATGAGATCTCTGATATTTATGATATAATCATTACTGCTATAATTATTCCAAATATTATATACGTAACATATTCATATCACATGTAATACCCCTTCATTATTGTATATAAAATGCCACTATCTACAATAACAATGTAGACAATAAGTTTTCTTCGTCAAAATTAACGACCTTAACCTCTGAATTAGAATATGTATCGGTAAAGTATAAATTATCTTAATGTATCGTTGACTCTTATTTTTTTTGGATACCTTAGAGTTTTTATACACTCTTTTTTTATTTATCTATGAAATACTAATAAAATATATATACACAGTCTAAATCAACACAAGAAATCAATTACCATAGAGAATAAAAAAAATTCTAAAATAAATTAAAATATTTGACTGACTTTCTTAATATTTTTTTAAGTCCTTACTTGCCCTTTCGATATATCAAATATTATTTCTAAAGTTATAAAATATATTCTATTTCATTGCTATCAAATAAACTCATAATTATCCATATTATTCACCAATCTCTCTAATCACATGAGGATCCAATTGAAATAATAAAATATTATTAATTTTCTCCTTAAACCAACTTATAATTTAAATATATGTATGTATGTATATATATCCCTATACACATACATATAGATATATACATACACATCATGTGCACGTATATACACATACACATTTATTCCGACATCACCTGCACACACACATATATATATATACATATCCGTATAGCTAAGCCTGCGTACACATACACATACATGTAATCTCAATGAACAACAATTGACTTACCAATTCAATTAAACATTCTCTAGCCATTTTCAAGTTACCGTGATAACCATAATGGCCAAACAAAGCACAATGTTAACTACTTAGGTTAGCAGTCATCTCACACATTATGAGCCGTTAATCATTATGAGTATTGCTTGAGCTGAATCATGCCGATCGTACATAGTTGCGGGTGATTGACTATAGTATAGAATATCGGCCAAATAGCAAATCAACCCGATATCATCAAACCTTCCTTTCAGGCTCGTTGACTACCCCATGGGATATGATTTGGACCTAAAATCTTAACCACTGAAAATTTGATCAATTGGCTTGAGTTCTCCGAATCTCAATTGTATTTCAATTGTAAAAATCCTTCCTAAGCCCTAATCTACTGGGCCTGCTCTTAATTAACTGGCTTTATAATGAATTGGGCCTCTTTGGGGTAGTATTTGTTTGATAAGCACCATTAATTTTGAGTCTCATTTTATATTTACGAGCCGGGTTAATGAAATTATATTAGTTTAAATTTTTTATGGACCTAGCAAATCCATTTTTCAAGTTTAAAACAAGCACATAGAACATATTTATCGTGTTGAAATAAATAATTTTATAAAATTCTTCGATGATTAATCAAGCCTGATAAAAAAAATATGTTAAAAATTTTATATTAAATAGGGTACGTAAGATATGTACTAATCCTAACCTTGTTTTTCATATTGAGATTGGATCAATTTAGACATCACACATTGCTCAAAGTTGAGATCTAGCCATGGCAGAGCTAGTGTTACTAAAGCTCAGAATACAAGACAGCTTAAATGCTTGATGGAGCACATAGAAGGTTGCTCCACTAGCCGGAGCCAATTGGAAATGATTCGAGTACCCTCGACTTGGTCTCGAAAGGCGGGCTTAAGCTTCGCTATGTTATAAATAAACTCAACAATGCTTTATTTGAAAATATTTCTATATTATCCTAAAATTATAAAAATTTGTTACTCAATTGAACGTATATTTATTAACAAGCATAACCCTTAATTTATACATTAACAATATCATACACTCTAGAAGACTGCATACCAAATCAATTGTAACAGTTCTTGTCGTACCCACCTATAGAAATCTAAAAATAATGTCAAGGCGTGCTGTCGGGATTTAAAGGGGCCCAGGCAGAAGGAGGATAAATATTAAGAGCATAAAAGAACAAATTATTTTCCCTTTGGTCCATGGCTGATTGTACCATATGGAAAAAAGATGTTAGAATCTCATATCAAAATTGCTTATAAGTTATATATATGTGTATATATCTTTACCTATTAATTATAGATAAATTAATTAAATAATTTAAACTTGTAATATAAATAAATAAAAATGAAGCAAAATAATTTTTTTTTTAAAGAAAGTTTGTTTGAAGCACGAGGCTCCCGTATCATGGGGAATGACAATGGTCAAGTATACAAATTCTTAATATTTTACGTAAAAACAGTTTTCAGGATTTCATTATATTGGTTTTGGGATAATAAGATACACTTTTAATTAAATGTATTCAATGAGAATAACCCTACATAGACTTATGCATAATAAAATAAGAAATTAAAATATTTAACAAACTTTGCTACATATAAACAATTTATTGAAATTGTATGTAAAAGAAATCTAAAACTAACTTTTGTAGGATTTGGCTAAAAATACAGAACTCACTGATTTTATGTTGATATTAAGATGACATGTCTAAATTTTTAGAGATCTAATTATCAATCGTCCAATTTAAAGATTGAGCTTATATCAATTAACTTAGATTCAAAGACTTCATCAATAAACTTTAGGAATTAAGTGACCAGATGATTGAACTGTTAAAGAATTGAAAGAATCAGAATATGGTTGAAACTAGCTAGTATATGCATATTAGAAGATGCAAGTTAAAGAGGTGGACTATCAAATTTGGTAACCAATCTTTTATATTTAGCTAATTTTTTGATCATTTGGTACTGACTCATCAATCAAGTCGGACAACCAATATATTAGAACGACCAAAATTATTTACTAGAGTTATGAAGGTAAGCACTAATTTTCCAACAAACTATTTGAAGCCATCCACTAACCCATATCCATGACACGATGAGTAGATACTGAAATTAGGAAATATAATCCACTAACATAATTTTGACAAGCAAATTATTCAAAATTATCTAGTAAGTCCACGTCCATTAATATGACAATTGGATCTCAAAATTAAAAATATATGACTCACTATCAGAATTCTAGTTTGCAAATCACTTAGAACTGTCCACGAAGTCCATGTCCATTAACATGATAGTTAGATCTTGAAATCAATGATATATGAGCTACTATCAAATCTCTAGTTAACAAATCATTCAAAACTATCCACTAAGCTCATGCCCATAAATTTGATAATTGAATCCCACTATCGGGATTTTAGTCAACAAATTATTTAAAGCTACCAATTAAATATACATATTTAAACCGAATCCTGAATGAATGAGATATGACCCACTATTAGGATTCTAGATAGCAAGCCATTCAAAATCGCCCACTAAACCCATGTCCAAAAACATAATGGATGAATCCTGAAATCGCGGAGAGTCACTTATTAAATTATGTTTGCAAATAGGACAGTTAAATTTGAAGGTACCATCTCTTTGTAAGAAAAATAAATACTAAAAAAATAAAGAAATTTTCAAAAGATAAACAACTAATTAAAAAAAATTACTCAATTAACTCCAAAATGGGCCCTAGACCCCTACAAATATAAAGTCCTTTAACACGGTAAAGGCATTTGATAAACTTATAATCTTGTGATTTAATAATTCAAATATCAGAGTATCATGTGAGCCTAACAATAAAATAAAGCTCTTAGATTATCTATTTATACGTTGATCACAAT
>JAOVVI020019193.1:0-10176 GCA_028571085.2 Nepenthes alata
TTTTTAATTTTAAAACTCTTAAAAAAATTATGTTAAATAGAAAACACATATTCATATAACCAATCTCATTATTATTAATATTATATAGTTTATAATATTTTTGCTATAGATTTTTATATTTATAATCAAGAATCAACGAACAAGAATAAGAACTGTTTAAAGAAGTGAAAAGAATATACGTAGACAATTATGAAAATTGCAGCTCTTAACCGAGAAACTTGTACTTTAAGTCTACTAGTGGGGTCCTTTACTGATAAAGGATGAGTTTTCTACAAAACTATGAAGTAAAATCGACTTCTGCTTTCCGAAATATAAGTACATTGATTTCTGATTTTCAAAGACCGTTTCTGTTTTCTGACCGTTCCATATACGGCTGCATCATAATTCTGCTATAGACCACTTCCTTATGGCATTTGTATCTTTATGTTCAACCATAACTGTTTTACTGAGTTCTACTCTGCATACATATTTTATTATATACCTGTATGTACCTTACTGGATTTTAACTCACTGTTTTATTATTATTTTTCCTTCCGGAGGAGGTTATAGAGCTTGTGCCTGACGAAAAATACTAGAGTTCAATCTAAAGGATTCCTGAAGATTTAGAACACTTTTGAAGTTAACATGGAGGAAGCAGTATTGATGCATTTAAATCGTAAATACGACGAAATACAAATTCTTCGATATAATTATCTGTTTGATATTATATTATTATTTATGACTCTTGGCATACATTATATATTGTATATTTGAGATATTTTTTATCATTCCCTGTTTATTTTTGGATTTGTTTCACTTGTTGGGTATTTGGCTCATTCTTACTATTTTTCTTTCTTTAAGAATAGTAGATGTAAATGATATTGATTCTAGAATTTGATAAAAACTTGTGACAAGAGATATTGAGACAGTGGGAAAAATCGTTGATTTTATACTCTAGAGATACATTTTAAAATTTTGCTTTATTTTGTTGGGATTTTTGGATTATATATTTTTTTAAATTTATCGTTGGTGCGATGATATTTAGATTATTATATTATACTTTTATTAGTTGTGGATGTGTTATATATTAATTTAAGATTTAAAATTTTCTTATGTGAACAGATTTGAGTATTAGTTGTGGATTTTGGGTTAGGGTTGTCACAATATATATGATAACCTACCTACAGGTCTTGAATAGTGGTATATGGTCTTTTGTTGTATGAAAATAAATATAACATAATTTTTGATCATCCACTCCTTTAGTTCGTAAGGCCTATTGGCCTTTACTCACTAAAAAATCATATTTTTGCATGTTTTAATGATAAGAAGTGATTAAGAGTATGATAAAAAATTCTAAAAAATTGTAACCAAAATTTTCTATATAAATATTATAAAAATTTTATGTTATTGTATCAGATTATGATCAATTGTCCTTTTGATAACTTTTCTTATGTTTCAAATGCGAATTATATATGATCGATTGTTAATTATGTGCTTTGCGGTGCTTTTGATTCACTCGTTGTTGCTGTTTGACTAACCCTTCGAATAAGAGACTCGAATACTTGCCGGACAATCAAGATTTAAGGATATGTTGTTCTTGAAGAGTTTAGATTAAATTATGGAATGTTTAAAATGTTGTATTTCAATTTCCGAACAAAATAATATGTTTATGTCTTTTCGACAACGGTTTATAATTGATAAGTCAGATATCGGTTGTTCAGTATTATATTTATGGTTTGTAGCCAAGGAAAGTTGGTTGTCCGATTGTAGACAGTAACAAGTCTAAATTTTGAGTTTTTACATTATTGTGGTTCAGTCGATATGTCGTTAGTACATTTATTATGTATTCTAATGTCGCAAAATGTTGGTCGTTAAATGTTGATGATCAACTACCATGAATGGATATAATTATTTATTTCAAAAAACTGAATACTCTAATTTTTTATAACAGGCATAACTCCTTATATAAGATTCGGCGTTATGATTTGGTCAGTGTCAGAATGATAGAGACTTTGTTCATATTTTGCGAGTATTAGTTTATTAATTGAATTGTAATTGTATCAAATTATTTTAGTGTTGATTAGAAGACACACGTCAATATCACAATTAATCCAAAAATATAATATAATAACTAAATATAACCACAAGATTCGAAATACCAACTTGGCATGTGACTAAAAAATAAACTGCATCAATACATGCATAACGATCTATTTTTGTACCCAGACATATTAGAGTAAACAACATCTATATTAGGCTACCATTGGACAAGCCAATATTTATTTCATTATTTACAAACCATTGTCCAAATACTATAAACTTTAAGTTATTATTTGAAAGCTAAATATAGTACCAAAAAACAAATATTTCGAATCTTCTTCTCTCCATTTATCTCTTGCTTCAATCCACCCAACTTGCGAGTGCTCGAGCTACTAATTTGAATTAGATTTAGCAGAAAATAAAATTTGATAACGTCAAAAACTCAACAACAAATATAATTTTGTAATTAAATATATAATTTATATTAAAATATGATGGAAGGATAATAAATCAAATTTAGATATAATATGTGATTTTTCCATAACAATTATGCAATGTTTTTAAGTTTTTTTTTTATTCTAAATCAACACGTGCTATGCAGAATCATAAAATCTTATGGACCAAAGTCCAATATGACCTTGTCGACTAAAGAACGAATAATTGAAGATTGTTTGATATTTATTTCCATACGACTAAAGGCCTTACGTACTTTTCAAAATTTGTAGTGGACATACATACATATAACCCTACAAATATGGCCAAATCTGATTTTTACCATCGGATGGTAAGTTTAAATTTCTATTACCACTATAATATATTAAGATATACCATAATATACCACTACTTAATTTTTTACAATGATTCTACACATAAATAAGTGAAATTCTACACAGTTTTACATAATATATGTATTTTCTTATTTTAAGAAAAATATTGTTAATTTTTTAACAATTTGTAGAGTTTTTTTCTTTTACTTTCTTCAATTTTTTATTATACAATGTTTAAATTTTTCTATAAAAATTTGGACATACTTAATTTATAACATGTGATGATATATTATAAATTTTTTAGTTAAAATTACAGAAAAATTAGTAAAATTTCTCAATTCAACATTATATCTCAAATATCATGATGCAGGGACAATTAGATAAAATTTTAGGACATGCAAAATATAAATTTAATAAATTTAAACATGCATAAACATTATATATGAATTTAAAGCATATAACAATTGTTTAAGTATGATTTCAGCATATGCATTGATAAAAATATAGAAAAATAAGTAAACAATACAAAGTATAAGAACTAAAAATAATAATTTTATAGCAATTGTTAAGAATGGGAATAGTACTTCATACATGTAAAGTATAAATAATATAACTAGAAAAGAAAAAAAAAGATTAGTAATAAATTAATGAAAGCCTGGGATATACTTGTCTTATCTTAAATTTATTAAAATCTTTCTTGAAATCACTATAATTAGACTTCTCTAACTCTCTTTCTCTCCCTTCTCCTGTTCCCCTTCTTTCATTTCTTTTCCTTCTTTCTTCTCTCTTAAAATTTGGTAGAAAATAACTAAAAATCAGTATATACACGCATCAAGTGTCGATCAAGTGTCATTAACTTGATGTGACCTGATCTAAAATTAACTTTAACTCAATTTTTTTTTTGACATCAACCTTATTTATTTTAATTTAATTAATTATAATTAAATTTTAATTCAAAACTCATTATCTATAATGTTAGTACGTTCAATTATTATGGAATCAGGGTTTGAATCGGTGGTTTGTTTGTATTGTCGGTGCGTCACTTTTTTCTTATGTACATCTGAGCAACTTGTGATTATTTATTTATTCGAAACAATTGTGTGATTAATAATATTATTACCTATTATTGTTCATACAATTGGTATTTTAGGGAGGTCTTGTTAGGTTACATCCCATTTTAGATTTTATATTTGGATATTATTATATTAGTTATATTTTTAAAAAATTTAATTATAATAATTATTATTATTATCTAATTTAATTGAAATACGTGACAATACTTCTTTTAAGGTTTGTTTGGAAAAGCAAACGCGAAGATAGTTATTTTCGGATCCTCTGAATTATTTTAAATTTCAGAACATTTCTATTGGCCCGGATCTATTTGTCAAATTACAATGACTAATTTATTACTGTCACCGCCAACAACCACCACCTATGTATTTATCTAAAATTTTAAACTTTTTAAAATTGTATAATTAATTTTAGGAAAATTTACAGAAATCAAGAGCTTTATTTATAATAAAAATATAATAATCATCACACTATTAGTTATATGTATATTTTGATATTTTAAAATCCTATATTATTAGCCATGGGGAAGGGGATAAAAAAACAAACAAAGTAGATAAAAAGAATAACAATCATGGTTTAGGAACGCTCTATGCACACCCAAAAAGACACTAACAAACAAAAACAAGACAGAAAAAAATAAAATTATAACAATTTACCAATGTTTACACCAATTATAAAAAAAGAACATTATCAAACTCGCTTTAAATAATAAAAAATTAAAATATAATATATTTTGCTGCCTTTTATTTTAATAAAATGTAGACAATAATTTATGATACCAGTCATTTTGCGTCAATGATGGCACGGGCGTTGGCACTCTGTTGTGGAGGAGTTGAAAAGCTTTGGGACAGCCACATCTTGAGTAAACAAGTTTGGATTTGGGATTCAAAGGATGAAGCCGATAGGTTGCTTCCGTTATTCTCATCTGTAAGTTGTACACAATTATATTATCATCAAACCGGATGTACACAACATCCTTATGAGGATGGAAAGTAATGACCATGACCAAATTTGGCAATTGACCGACTTCAACGAGCATCTCTTGAACGTAAATACTATATGCTAGACACCACTTCCCAACACCATTTTCCTCTTGATCAAGCTCCCAGACATTCACATGAGAACCATTGTAAGATGAATAAGCCACACGAAGACGACCTTGGGACACTCCAAAGGCCATAAACTTCCCGCCTGTTGCACCAACAACTGGAGGTCCATCAATAATGCGACAAAAACTCTGAACATCTGCAAAGGGATCAAACACTAGAACACCATCGGGATTGATCAAATGTAACTTGTTGTAATGGGCAACAAGATGACTGTTTGGGTAGAACCAATTCGGGCGGCGAGGGTATAAATTAACCATCAACTTACTCCATTGACCCGACTCCGAACAAAACTTATGAATCTCCATGTCAGAAATAGGTTTTACAAGCGCACGACTACAACGATATCTAGGAACCAACAATACTATGTAACTGTAGTGAGTATTATTCATTACATTGCCGTTGTTATTATCAGATATGCTGCTACCAATGTTGTAATAACTGATAGCAGTAAACTGTTTTCCTTTTTCTTTCTCTTCACGATTCAAACACTGAAAACATGTTAACGGTTTACACAAGAAGCCCAAGTCAACATCATTAATGTTCATAGGATTGGGAGGGACCTCAACCCACCGCCTGGTTAGCAGATTGCATATATAATAACAAATAATTGGCCTATTGCGGATTCTGCAGGAACATAACAATAAGTCACCGCAAGAGGCCTGCGGGATAATAACGATGCCCTTCTTGCGAGAATTGGGTAGGAAACTAAGATCAAACTGGCCCCATTTGAAGTAAAATTTAGACATCAGTGGATTCTCTGAGAACCCTTGAAGTTGGGAAACACTGCCTGCCGGTTGGGATTTCTCGCGAAAATGGTACACAAGGGTAAAGGGAATAGAAGATTGAAATCGAAGATGATGGCGACGGCCAACCAAATTATAGCTACTAAAATAAACATGAGTGATCATGAGGTACCAGCGTTTGCTGACTGCCTTACATCGCAGAGCTGATTTTACCGGGAGTCGAAATAGGATCTCAAGCAGTAGGCTTTCCGGCAGATCATTCAATAAGTTCGACGCCGTTGACTCTTGAATTTGCGATAAATCTGAATATGATGGACCCAGTAGTTTATTGCCATTCTTTTGGCATGGCACAAGAGCCATGACACCCACACCGCTGCACAAGATTATTTCTTGCTCAATCAAATTGAAGGATGCTTCACAAGATATATTTGCAAAGTAAATAAATAAAAGGGTTCTTACCTTAACTGGGATACGTCAAAGTGGGAGACAAATCTGAGAGGGATCAATTGAACGTGAGAACCTGCCACTGTTTGCTAAAATGGTCAGAAAAATACGATGGATGCAGCAGAATAATTTGAAAAATATTTGAATGAAAAAATTGTAAAGTTCTAATGAATAAATTGTTTAAGGAGGATAGATAGTTGTAGATTATACAGAGTGCCTTATATAATGAAATAACTACACAGATTAAAATCAATCCAGTGTTACCAAGATTAAACAATAGGCGAATCTGGTCCCTTTTTTTTTTCTCTTACTTTACATCACATTATAATTATTTAGGATATGCTTAATATTAAAAAAAATGGATTTTTTTTAATTTTCTAAAAATAATAAAGATTTTAAAAATAAATATCAATATCGTTGTTTACCGCCGAAAAAGTATGAAACAGAGTTTTCTAACTTTTAATTTTTGGTTGAATTTAAAAAAAGAAAAATCAGAAGATATAAAATTTATATTTTTAAAATTTTTGACTGAATATAAATTGAATTTTTTGTAGTTTTTTAAATCCTAGTTTTACCATAGTAATTAAAGGATTAGGAATCATAAAAATAGTATTTTACAATTTTACAAAAAAAAAATACATATATACATATAGATATTTAACAAATAATATACATATATATATATACACAAAATAATAATGTATAGACAAATTTATTTATAATTTTTAATACGTTTATTTTGTTTTCGTCTTCCGTGCCAATTAGTCTCTATTGTCAAGTATTAGTCGAGTTCATATCTCGATTTAGGGTTTAAAATCTCGCAAAACTGCCAACCCGGTACAAATTGCACCGTTACCAGCAGAGGAGAATTTCAGGGCACGGAGAGAAAGAGTGCAATCCAACGATGTACCCAACATGACCGCGAGAACATTTGGGCGAGTAACACGGAAACTGAAACAGAAAAAGGTTCAAACCTGTCAATGCCGGAGGAGCGGCAGCGGCAAATCGGAGCGGACGAGCGGAGGATTAGAGAGGCAGATGAGCGGCTGGCTCAAAGTGCCGCGGCGGCAGAGAGGCAGTGGACGAGTGCTGGAGGAGCGACGGCGGCGAAGAGGAGAGAACGAGTGGCGGAGAAGAGAGATAGGCGAGCGGCTGGTTGAGCAAGCGGATGGTGGGGTTGAGTGGACGAGCGGCGGAGTAGATAGGCAGACGAGCGGCAGCGGCGCGGAGGAGGACGTGCGGAGGCTGGAAAATTGGAAGTGGAAATCTCAGATTCGCAGCGGTGGACGGCAGTCACGATTGAATTTTAATGTTAGGGTACTCGAGACGGATTTAGGGAGGTATTTATTTTTAGAATTTCTACTTTTTCTTTTACAAAATTAAAAAAAAAAATAGATGCAATTTTTTTTATATATTAAAGAGATATCAAATAATTATATTGTGA
The DNA here is from genome assembly GCA_028571085.2 of Nepenthes alata. Lineage (NCBI taxonomy): Eukaryota > Viridiplantae > Streptophyta > Magnoliopsida > Caryophyllales > Nepenthaceae > Nepenthes > Nepenthes alata. The sequence goes on from JAOVVI020019193.1 coordinate 7,598, forward strand.
TGTAAAGTAAGAGAAAAAAATATTACGGATAAGATTTACCCATTGTTTAATTTTGGTAAGACTGGATTGATTTTATTTTATAAGTAAAGATGAGATAATATATGCATTTTTTAAAATTAGAATCAAACTATTAAAGAGAAATATCGGAGAAATATATTTAGAATAATTTAGAATAATGATATATATATTTATTTATATGTATTGATTAATATAAATAAAATACAAAATATTAAGTACTATAGAAATATTATCAAAATATCTAAAAATATCTCCATAATATCACACGTTCCTAATATACATTCTACTAAATCATTTACTTTTCAAATAACCATCCTTACTGTTACATTTATGATATGTAAAATTACATAGAAGTGAGGAAAACTTGATTAGTAGAGAAACGAAAACTGTAAAACTAAAGCTGTAAAATTAGAGAAAACCTCTTGATGGGTATTGTTACTAAAGGCCTAAGAAGAATAATCCGTTAAGGGATTTGGCCGAGAAAAAATGGTAGCCCAGTTGGCCTATACGATCCAAATCAATAGATATATCCACCGGCCTTATCCATGCGGTTTGCTCCATGAAGGATGGCACTGCCAATTGAGCGGCATCTTATCCACCAAATGAATTTTTAGGTGATTGACAAAAAAAAAAATCAATTGCTCATTACATTCTATAAAAATTCCTCCTCTCCAACAAAAAAATCGGATGACGCTTAACTAAATTAAAAACAAATCTTAAGACGTTAAAAGCGCACATATATTCTCTCTCACTAAGAAACTTTTAGAAAAATGCAAATCACAAATAAAATTATTTCAACAAGTATCTTCATTTACATACTCCAATTTTCTTTTCTTAAAGAAAAATATTGATTTGAGTGTCATAAAATATATCAAAAAATGAGTCACATCAATCCTTTAATCGTACTATGTTGTATTATATAAAATTCAAATTAAGAGCGTACGAAAATCAGACCTGTTTTAAACCAGACGGATAATTTTTGGCTCTCTAATCTATACTATAATCCGGATCCGAAGAAGTATCATTGGTGACATCTGTGAAAAGCGACTAAAAGTTTCGACTACCACACTCCTACAAAGCCAACATGGTGAATACACGAGTGCAAGTCAATATACCAACCAGAGATGTCACCTCATGTGGCAACTACCCTCCTATGAGCAATTGGATTGATGATCATCCTGACCCTTGTGTATAGGCACTTGCAATGAGAATGGACATCTCCAATGTCGTCCAAAACATTTGCACACGGCTTGATGAACGGTCGAAGGGTGCTCCATCTTTTGCCCTCCCAAACAGCAATTTTCAAGTGAAGGAAGAGGGGAAGAAAGTGCCCGGCCGATAAGGGCCGACGGCCGGAAGACCTCGGGACTCAGACTGCCTTGAGCAACAGTCCAGACGCGCTTGGAGGGTCGTCTGAGCTAAAGGACCCGTGAGAACAGCCCTGAGAGGCAAAATTTTCGTTATTCTCGTAACAATAGAGAGCCCTCATACCAAGTAGAACCCTCTCATAATGTGCACCCTCCAAAGGTTGTGAGCCGCCCAACTTCTCAGGCCATGCAAAACCCTTTGGAATTGAGGATCTTGCTCAATGAGAAGATGATGGCAACTCCTCTTCAAATGGAGGAGAAAGTTAAAAAAATATGGCAACACATTTTTGGAAAAGACGCCTGAGGAGAGCCGCTGATTTGCAGAGATCTCCATTCTGGATAGATATTCGAACCCATCCACTCCCTCACAAGTTCAAAATGCCAACCCTACATCCATACGATGAAAGCATTGATCTGATTGACCATCTTGACCAATTCTACATTCTCCTGAGCTTTTAAGGCCTGGACAAGGTAGCAATGTGTCCTGCTTTCCTTTGACTATCAAAGGGGATGCCCGAGCATAATTCTATCGGCTTCAGTCGAACTCAATTCGAACGTTCTAGGATTTGGCCAACGACTTTTTATTCCAATTTTCCTCCAGACGAAAGGAGGAGAAACAACCACAGCGTTTGGTCCGGGTCAAGTAAGGGCCAAATGAAAATTTGAAGAAGCTCTTGGCTAGATTCACGACCGAGGCCAGGAAGATATCCAAGCTCATTGATGTGATGAGGTTGAGCACTTTTATATCAATTTTGGAGCTTTGGGATTTCTTCAAATATCTGGCCTATAAGAACCCGCAAACTTTCAAAGAAGTCGAGGTCATAACTCGAGCCTATATAGCAGCCGAAGAAACTAATGAGACAAAATGGCCAGACCAAGTGGACAACTTTCACTATATGACAGTGGAAAGAAAGAGGAAGAACGGGGATAACATGGGTTCCCAGAGACCAATAAAGCTGTAGAAGTCCGGGTCGACAACTCAAAGGGAGTTCGGACCCCTAAATTTGACTCTTTTAAATGACTCTCTCACCAATATCCTAATACATATTCGAGATAAAAAGTTCTTCAAATAGGCGAAGGTATTAAAGAAACCCGATGGAGGTGATCAGTTAAAATATTTTCACTACGATCGGTATGATGACCATAGTACTAAAGACTATTGGACGCTATAGAAGGAGGTTGAAGAGTTGATCT
>JAOVVI020019195.1:0-10176 GCA_028571085.2 Nepenthes alata
ATCATACTTGTCCAGCTTTATGGCCCACTTGACCAATCGTCCCGATGTCTTGGGCTTTTGCAAGATAGCATTCAGAGGCTGATCAGTCAGCACGACGATTCGATGTGCTTGAAAGTATGGCATTAACTTTCAAGCAAAGTAGATGAGGGCCAGGGCGATTCTTTCAACATGAGGGTGCGGGATTCCGTATCCGTTATCACTTTGCTCATATAACATACGGGTCGCTACACATTCCTCTACTGCTGAATAAGGATCGAACTGAGAGTTGTGTCTGACACTGTCAAATAGAGATGTAGGTCCTCACCCTCTGAAGGGGAGGTTAGGAGTGGAGGATTGGTGAGATACGCTTTTAGCTCCTAGAATACAGCCTCACACTTGTCCGTCCAGTGCAATCCGGTTGCCTTCCTCCTCCTGAGGGCTTTGAAGAATGATAGATACTTCTTCGTAGACTTGGCTAGGAATTGCGAGAGGGCGTCGAGTCTCCCTGTGAGCTTCTAGACTTCCTTCACGGTCCGTGGAGGATTCATGTCAAGGATGGCTCTGATTTTCTTTGGGTTTGCTTCATGTCGTGGTGGGATATGATAAAGCCCAGGAATTTTTTGGAGGTCATCCTGAACGCACACTTGGCCGGGTTGAGCTTCAGCCTATGGGCTCGAAGCACCTCGAAGGTTTCTGCCATATGACGGATGTGGTCGTTGGCTACCTTTCTTTTGACGAGCATGTCGTCTACACATACCTCTACGTTCCTACTGATCTGAGCTTCAAACATCTTGTTCACCAACCGCTCGTAGGTCGCGCCAGCGTTCTTCAGACCAAATGGCATGACCTTGTAGCAATGAGTCCATTGATCGGTCTTGAATGAGAGGTGCTCCTCGCAGTCCAAGCTCATCCTTATTTGTTTATAACTCGAGTAGGCATTTACGAAGCTCAGGAGTTCATGCCCGGACGTGGAGTCGACCACTGATCGATCCGAGAAAGTGAAAAACTGTCTTTCGGGCAGACTTTATTCACATCGGTAAAGTCAACGCACATCTGCCACTTACTGCTTCTCTTCTTCACGACAACAACATTTAACAGCCAATCCGGGTACTAGACTTCCCTTATGAATTCTGTGTCAAGCAACTTCTTCACCTCTTCCCTTATAGCTATCAGTTTCTTGATGGAGTGGTTCCTGTCTTCTGCTTGATAGGTTTGTGATCGAGATCGAGACCCAACTTGTGGACTATTATTCCGGCCAATTTTTTGAGCATCTCGACAGGAATCCATGCAAAGATATCTGAGTTCCGCCTAAGAAAGCCCGCGAGTTGCCTACGGACTGACTTGGAGAGGGATCCACCGATGTGCACGCACTTCTCTTGTTCTTTGGGGTCCAAGGGGACTAGCTCCGTCATCTCACATCACTAAGCTTATTGCAATGATGCCTCATTACGGAAGTTTAGGTCCTCAGTTAGTCTATTTGGAGTGTTAAGGGCGACTTGGGATAGGTAACACGTTCATCCCATCATCTTGTCGCCCAGCGCCTCCTTGATTATGTATGGGGTTGGGAACTTCACCTTTAAGTGAGGGATCGATGTCACGACCCCGAAGGCAGTTTGGAACGGTTGGCCTAGAATGGCATTGTAGGTCGACAACAAGGAACGTAAGCACTCGTGTAGCTGTAGGCTGGTGAGCTCCCATTGTGACCTCTAGTTAAATCTCTCATTGTACAGGTACTAGTTCATTGTCCAAGCCATACAAAAGTCCTTTGACTGCTCTCATTTGATTCTTTTTTAACCCAAGCTTAAAAAATGCATCGAAGTAAAGTAGATCTCGAGAGCTTTCATTATCAATAAAAATTCATCTCAGTTAATAGTCCAGCGTTCCATCTGAAACGAAGGCTTATACAACAAGAGAGTCTGAATGAGAGGAAGTTACATGTGTCATGTTGTCGTTACTAAAACTAATGACATCCATCCTAACCAAGGAGTCAAATGGGGAGAGCGAGGGCTACGAGGCCATGATGAGGTGGGCTGGCCGCAGTGGCAGCGAAAGGTTTCCACTCAGAGAGGCCTCTGAGAGCGTTGTCGGGCTTTGAATCAAAAGGGACTTCCAATTCCTCTCGACACCGGTGACCTGAGGGAGCCAGTTGGATGATCCGTCGTGCCCAGTGGGCAACTGAGGAGATCGAGATCCGGGTGCAAGCCGCCATTGCCAAGATCAAGCAAAGTCAGGTGTGAGTGGCTTACATCGAGCAAGCATGGTTGGAGGCGGAGGCGAGGTCATCGCAACTGGCTGACATCAACTCACAAGCCTAGAGCAAGATCGCTATTCTTTAGGAGAAGCTCGAGCAGTGCTGGGTGTGACTCCTGGAAAAGCACATTGTCCACGCACAGCTGGAGGCCAAGTTGAGATCGAGGATCCGACCAGAGGACCTGACGCCCATGTTGGAAGGAAGGTTCCAGGAAGGGATTCGACTCAGTCGGAGGATAGCTTCTCTGGTGGTGCCTGGCTTTCGTGTTAGCCTTCTAGACTCTCGGAATGCAGGTGCCCGGATGCGCTCAAAGTTGACCGAGTTCCTGACTCCTGATCTTGCTATGCTTGGCGGGTAGACAATGATGTATTTTGCGACCACTAGTTGGCTTTTCCAGTAAAGAAACTTTATCAATGAAATTTCTTAATAAAATTTCTTTGTGACAGAGCAATTTATATGTTGTGATTCGTTGTGTTCGAATGACTTGTTTTGCCATTCCGGTATGGATGTCAAATGGATCTCCGCCGTCATTTCCAATGGCTAATATCGTTGCATTAACTGCATGGTGTGACAGTTGGGATCTAACAGATGGCTGTAGCGTGAGTGATGGGGGCTGTCTGTCAGGTGTCATAATAGATTGCCTTGGACAGACGTGCAGCGCTCTACTGAAGGGACGCGTGTCATGGCCAATATTCGAGGTGACCCTTATGTTTTCCCATTCGACGCCGCTTGACCTTCTCTTACGTTGCCTATTTAAACGGCGCTTCCCCATGCCATTCACACTTTGCGTTTATTTTCTTCGAGGATCCATGGAGAAGAAGAAAAGCTCTTCTTCCACCATTCGTCAAAGAGTAGGCGACATCAAGTCGGTCTTTTTAGAGACCGTCATCGCTGCTCTGAGGGTTAGCTTCCATATCCCCAGTGACCGAGCCCATCTCCTTCCCGACGAGGGGGGAAGAGAAAATGCATCCCCCGAGGGCTTCATTACTGTGTATGAGCACCATTTGAGAGGTCGGCTTTGCTTCCCCATGGAACTAGATTTGTACGGGATCTTCGAGGCACTCGGCGTTCTGGTGGCACGGCTTCATACTAATGTCGTATGCTACCTAGTATCCATGTGTGTCTTTGCCTGTCTTCACGATTGTAAGTTTTGCGCATGCTCGGTGAAGGTGATTTTTTGCTTTGTACAATTACATGATTTGATTTTGATATCTCATCGTCCATGCTTCAGTTTTCGGGAAACGAACCCCAACTCAATGAAAAATTGCAAGAATCGCTTTTTCTTCTTGGTAGCCCCCTAGAGTGGGAGATTCTTAATGAGTGGAGTACCATGGGCGATTTCTTTTCGAAAAGCGTTAGCGAGGAGGAAGAGAGGCACGAGAAAAATCTGATCGATCATATCTAGGTGGGGATCAAGATGTTTGCCACTCAGGGGTTTTACTTGACCTCTAAGCTCTTCGCGGCCATCAGGTGAGAGCCCGCGAGTAGTGGAGCGGCAGCTGCCACCCAGAAAAGGAAGGCCACGACCTTGGTCATCAGAGAGCCGTTGAGGGAGTCACCCCAATAGGGTGGCTCATCACTATTGTTGGATCTCTCTTTTGAAGAGGACGTGGTAGCCCTGAAAAGGTTAGGGGGCCAGAGGAACTTCTAGTAGGAGGGCCATGATATTGCCGGCCACGTCGGGCCAATCCACTGGGTCTGTCTTGATGACACCCACTGGGGCTACTATTGTGGCGCTAGAGGTAGAGCCGCAGCTGCACATGGGAGTCATCGAGCGATCACCGATTCCGACCATTTCTTTTGCAAAGTATGGCATTCCCCTAGTTGGGCTTCCCTTGGGAGAGAGGTCCACGCTGAGCTTCCTTTTTGACGTCAAGGAAGGACACTCCACAGGTGAGGGGTCAGTCGAGTCCTTCAGAGGGGTGGCCGTGATGGGCACCGAGGAGGCAGCGGTCGGCTCAACAAAGCTTATTGAGGTGGTCGATCTGGAGCCTGCTGCTGCGCCCTCGGATGCTCCGGGGGCGGTCGATGCTCAAGTCAAAGTGTCAACTGACCAGCTCGTCACTGGGCCTGAGGCTGTTGCAGAGGCTGTTGTGGTCGAGAAGATCGCTGCTAAAGCTCCAACCGGTGAGGTTTTGGCGAGTGGGGCGGAGGAGGCTGTCGAGTAACCGGATCCCCCAAGCTTGTTCAATCCTAACGCCGTGCCGGATCCACCCGGAGCTACGGAGGAGCCATTCATTGAGGTATGATTTCTTCACTCATCAAGTTAGGAATCTACCTGCCAACTCCCTTTGTGTAATGTTTCCTGCATTGCAAGGACTCGCTAGCTCCTCATCCTTTTCCTCTTTGTAGATCCCTGATGTGATTTGATTCTTCCACACTGCTCTTTCTCCACCGGATGAGCGCACCCATCGGGCTCAAAAAGAGGAGAACGGGCGGCAGAGCAACATTGGAGGAATGAGGTTGCTACCCTAAAGTAGGAGAACGAGCGGCTGAGATGTGAACAGCTGGTGGCTCGGGATCTCATCATTAGCTTGCAGGACTGGTGTGCCCGTGCTGAGGCTAACTTGCGAGTCCGACTCTCTCTAGAAGAATTGGCTCGAGTGTTGGATGCGAGGTTTTGGGACGGCATACGCCTATGTAGACGTACAGTATCCATCGCTACTTCAAGTGTCTCCTTCGGGATCCTCGACCCTCATAATGATGGAATCGAACATATCTTGCCCTTGATCAACTTTTCGGAAGGGACAGGACCCTCGAGCTCGTAGGGCGGCCGCACTCTTTGTTTATTTTTTCTATATATAACTCTTTCAGAGAAACCTTGTAATCTCCGGCTTTAATGAAGCATAATTTCCTTTCACTTTTCTTTCTTCATCTTCTCTCTTTTTTTTTTCTTTTTGTTTTTGAATGATACAGATCTTCTTGTTATGTTTGCTAAGTTGTCTCGCTATCGTCGTCAAGGCTAGCTTTGGGAGCCGTTTTCGCTGTGTTCATCATCGATTGAGGATATCACCGCATCTAGGGTGTAGTTGGATGCTCTATCCAGTGAATCGGACATCGTCGCATGCCCTGTGGAGTCTCTCGAGGACCAGTTGGGTTTCGAGGACACAGTAGCTGGACTTCAGGTCTTAGGCCGTTGCGCGCACGACACGGTTTCGGTATTTGGCCCTACTCATGCCGTCGTCGCTTTCGTGCGTATGGTCCTAGCCCACTGACCATTATTGATTGAGGGTGCTCTCTTCTTCCGAAGAAGGTCACCGCACGCTTTCCACTTAGGCTCCATAAGGTTTTGATAACCGTTTCGCTGGGAAATTTTAGAGCCCCTTGGCCTGCTAGTTCGACCGCATTCAGGCCGCTTGGCCCGGAGCCAAGGTTCTATGGCTGCTAAGAGCCATCCGATGCGGAGTCGGAGTTTGAAATTGAACCGCAGGGGGGTTGCTCGGCCTAGGGTCGAGGTTTCGTGGCCACTAAGGGCCTTTCGGCACAAAGCCAAAATTCAAAATTTGACCGCATGTGGGCTGCTCGGCACAAGGCCAAGGTTTCACGACCTCTAATGGCCTTTCTGTGTAGAGCTAAAGCTTGAAAGTCGACTGTATGTGGGTCGCTTGGCACGAGGCCAAGGTTTCTTTTTACAAGTAGACGAACGTCCTCTTGACTTAGGGACAATTTAGATCGTTTATGTTTTTTGAAATGGCAAGCAAGCACACATTCCTATGAACAGCAGATAAGGAGATAAAAAATAGCAATTTTATTAATGGAAATGTGGTACACATATAAGCATTCCAGTTCGTGTATGCACATCTTACCTAGGCGTGTGTGGCTCACTGGTAGTACTTCTTGAGGTGGGTGGCATTTCATGTCCAAGGGAGCAGTTTATTGTCCTGGGTGCACAGTTTGTACGTTCTGTTCTAGAGGATTGCCGACATAAGGAATGGGCCTTCCCAATTTGGGGAAAGGTTGTTCTTGTCAACAATTTTGCTCGTCGTCTCTACACCCCAGAGGACCAGATCCCAAACCTCGAGTGGGCGAGCCTTCACTCGCTTATTGTAATACCCAGCGATTCGATGCTGATAGGCTGCCTTCCTCAGGCGCGCCACATCACAGGCTTTCGGGAGCAGGTCCAAGTGCTCTTTGAGCCACTAAGAGTTGCTAACAGGGTCAAAGTATTCAATCTGAAGGCTGGGGAGCCTCACTTTGATGGGGATGACCGCTTCAGTCCCGTTGTAGAGACTAAAGGGCGTCTCCCACATCAGTTCCCATGGGGTCATGCAGTACGACCAAAGCACAGAAGGTAGCTCATCAGCCCAGGAGCCCCCTGCGTCGTCAAGATTAGTCTTCAATCCATACAACAGCCTCTAGTTGCTCACCTTCTCCTAGCCATAGCCTACGGGTATGCAATGGATGTGTGAACCAATCTGATGCGCAAGCTTGGGCAATATTTAGTGTACCGTTTGTTAATGAATTGGGTTTCGTTGTTGGTCACTATGAACCTAGGAATCCCGAATCAATAAATGAGATTCTTACAGACAAACTCCGTTGCATTTTGTTTGGTTATGCGAACCAAGGGAGTTGCTTTGACCTACTTAGTGAATTAATCAATGCTGATGATGAGAACTTTCTCTATCCGGAGGCCAAGGGCATGGGCCCGAGGATATCGAAGCGCCATTGTGCGAATGGCCACATGACCTACAGGCTCTGTAGCTCCGTGTGTGGCTGGTAGGTCACAGACTCGTGAACTTGGTTGCTTTCACACTTTTTGACAAAGTCCATGGCATCTTGCTTTATCGTTAGCTAGAATAAACCTTATCGCGGGCTAGAATAAACCTTATCGCATAATTTTGAAAGCGAGGTTTTTCCTTTTGACATGCGAGCTGCATATGCCGAGGTGGACTTTAACCAGCGTGTATTCGGCTTCCTCCGATGTGAGGCATTTTAGGTAGGGGTCGAGTATCCCCACTAGTACAGTCTCCCGTCGATGATCGTATACCAACCAGCCGTCTTCTTTATTTGCTTGGCCTCATTTGAGTCTTTTGGCAACACTCCGTTCGACATGCATGGAAACACTCCTCGGGTGTTTACCCCAAAATTTTCAAGAACCAATGAGGTGCGCCTGATGGACTAGGTCTTTGATTTCCTTTTGCATGGTCTGATAGTCCTCCGTGGTATGCCCTAGAGACCGGTGGAAATGGAAATACTTCATCTAGTCTCCGGCCTCTGGGTTCTTCTTGGGCTACTTCAGGAACTTCTGGTCTCAAATCTATATCAAGATGTTTGAGCGAGTGTCATTCATGGGCGTTAGGGTAAGGGTCTTGTACTTCCTTCGGGCACTCGGCACGGATCTCAGTTGCTTGCAAGGTTCCCGAGAGTGTCCGCCACCCCTATTTGTCTTCTTCCTAGTGATCGGTCCTTCCGATTGTCGATTTGCACGTTCGGTATACTTTGCCTCTTTGGTCACCTCAGCCGCAATGTAGGTCCGAGCAATGGTCTCAGCTTCTTGGAAAGATTGGGGGTGCTAGTGCGCCAGATGCTTAAAGAACACACCAACTGCCAACATGGAAATGAAGGTGCTTAGCTTCATCTCATCGGGGAGTTGGGTGATTGGCGAGCTTTGGTAGTGAAACGGTTGAGAAATCACTTTAGGTTCTCCGACTTCTAGCGAAGGTGGACAAGATGCCAGGGTTGCTTTTTTTCTCTTCGGTTGGAGGCAAATTGGCAAAGGAAGCAATCGGAGAGCTCGTCGAATGAGCGGATAGAGTTGGGCTGGAGGCCATGAAATCGGAGCCTGGCATCCCCTTTGAGCGTCAGGGTAAAGCATTAGCATAGACGGCCTCGCTTATCCCATAGAAGAATAACAGCGTACGGAAGTAGTCCAGGTGATCCATCGAGTCCGTACTCCCCTCATACGCGTCTAGCGTAGGAATTTTGAACTTGAGGGGGAGTGGTTGCATTCGGATGTTCATGGTGAATGGCAACCTCTGCAAGTCGAGCGCACCTACCACTCGGGCTCCCCTTTGAACACATGCTGCCATATCTTTTCCACTTTCTCCTCTATCCGAGGGGTGGACCACTCCTCTTCACGTTCATGATGTGACGGAATGAAATTTTTATTGTCCTCATTTAATTCCGTCATTCAGAATATGAACAGGAGTCCAAGTCTCACTCAAGGTTCTAGGAAATAGCGGGTAAAGTTTTTCTTAAAATTGGGCTAAATAGAAATATTAACCTATACAAAACCTGTATAACAAACCAGTACATACACACAACTATCCATTTATACCATAATATTTCTACAACACGCGTTCACAGGACCAAAAATGTTATCTATTGCTTTAATTCAACAAATGTTATCTACAGGACCACCTGTAGAAGCACAATTTCAGTTTCATCACATGCATCACATACATTCTATATAGATGAATCCATATGTAGAAAATCCATATACAAAATTATATATTAAAATCAGGTCTTTATATCCAACTATTTCTCCAACATAACTTCAAAATACTTCAGATCTCTAGAAATTTTCAGATCGAGTTCGAAATCACTCTCTCTTGTTAGGTATAAGCTCTATAATTTCATCTGGAGAAGAAAAAATAGTAAAACAGTGAGTCAATACCCAATAAGGCACATGCAGACATGTAGTAAAATATTTATGCATAACAGAATGCAGTAAAACAGATACAAATACATGTTAAAGTATAAATGCTATAAAACAGTTATTTATAGAAATTATAACATAACATAATATAAAACATTACAGAACTGTCAGAAAATAGAAACAATCAAGTTTCGGAAATCAGAAACCAGTATAGTCATTCTTATTAATAATAAATCGGTAAAACAGGCTCCAGAAAGCAGAAATCGGTCTCAACTCTATAACTTATAGAAAATAGAAATTTCTATCAGTAAAGAACCCAACCAGTAAACCCTATTAGTAGAAGGGGTGAATAATCGTGGATAGATTGTGTTCAATCTACACAATCAAAGGCCGATGACAGGAACAGGAGATCCCTCCTCGCAGGATCTATCCCCTCTCTGAGGATTTAGGATAGGCGGTGCCCGCCAGTAATAGTAACTACCCTCTATGTTAACACCCTGAGGAAGGGTGGACTATATATAACTCTATGGACAGAGTTATTCTTGATTATCACCATAATTTCTGAAGTATACCGGAGAACCTATTCTGACGGTATATCAGTCACGGGTCCTAATTAACAGTATTAGAAATATTTTTCTGTCTTATTTCATGGTTAAAAACTCTTTTTGAATTCATAAATCAGTCAGAGTTTCACAATAACTCTTCAGTCAGTTTCAGAACATACAGTAACAGTTTATAATCCTTCAGTTTCACTTCAAAAATCCACAGTAATTTATCAGCATAAATCCGTATAAAATTTTCAGATATCACCTACATGAAGAGTTTTATTTCAGTACAGATTAACTTTTATATAATAGAAATTGTGGGTAAAACTCATTAAAACCCTTCATTTTCGTACCTAGGGTTTAGCCAAACCTGTCGGACGATAAACAGACACAGAATACATATATTTTTATGAAATCGGAGGTATAATCGGTAGTACATACAAGTAAACTTAAAATCTTACCGATTAATCGGGAGAAATATGTATTATTTATAGTAAATATACACAACCATGTATTTAAAGCATAAATACACTTTTAGAGATACGAAAGGTAGTAAAAATAGAAAATGGCATCCGAGGTACACTTGCTTGAGCTCGATCTACAATTACCATGACTCGGATCGGGATTAGACGATAGATTTTTCCCTTTCCTTTCTCTTCCCTCTCCTTTCTCTCTTCTCTCCTTCGTGTTCTGTCGAGAGCTGCTGCCAAAGTGAGCCCCAAATCCCTAATTATCCCATTTAAAATGCGGGAGAAAGGGGGCTCGGGCGGGACATTTGACCGGCGCTCAAGCGCCGGTCAAGC
>JAOVVI020019196.1:0-10175 GCA_028571085.2 Nepenthes alata
ATCGTTTGACTTGAACATATAAATTATCAGATCATCACATTTAAATTTGCAGTGAAGCATTTGGTCGGCCGTACTTTATAATTAGTTAATCACTTGTACGTGAGTTTTACTTGTTACCTCATGCTAATGATCGGTACAAGTGCAAGTAGTAAAGCATTGTAGAACATGCTCATTTTTTCTTCCTTTTATACTCTGCTAGGCTTAAGTTGCTTGAAAATGAGAGTAAAGAATTGAGATGCTCATTCTTTCACTACCCAATTAATTCTAAATACAACTTGAATCCTTAGCTATTTGATTAAGGTTGAACCGGCTTTCACCGTGAAAGTGTCAGATAAATTTTATTATTGAAGATAGTGAATCTTCTTTTCTATCATCATCATCATCTATAATGATATTTTAGAGTTAATTCAATGTTTATAATATGATCTAAAAATTAACGATTGAGTAAAATGATATAAATAATTGTAAGATTTTAACTCGTGACTATTCATTAAATCATATATATATATATTTTAAGTTATTTTTACTCATTAGATTAACTTATGTAGGTCGCTGAATCTATCGACCAAGTTGATGGATTATGACTTTGGAAGTTGGTGCATGTATATACAATTTTTGGTAATTTACAAATGCGTAGACTTGTATATGTGTTTAGTAAATTATTATAGTTGATCAAATTAACTTCCCAATTAGAGAATTATTATAATGATCCTAATACAAGAAGGTAATAACAATGACATAAAAAATAAAATTTATCCATAATAATTACGGTCTAATAATAAAAATCAAATTGGACATTACACACTAATATCATAAGTAAAATAATCAAATATAATTACTGCAGTTCTAAGAATAGTCAAATTATCCCAATTTAAGATTGAAAATAATACCATACCTGCTCAAACCATGAATTGTAGTAAGGAAAAGTTTTTAACCAAATATACAAATAGTGATTACTGGAGTTCCAAGAATAGTCAAATTATCCCAATTCAAGATTGAAAATAATACCATACCTGCTCAAACTATGAATTGTAGTAAGAAAAAGTATTTAACCAAAATACCAAATATACAAATAGTAAAAAATTATACTTAATTTCATAATGGCATACTGACCCAACTATAAATTGTAGTAATTTAAAATAAATTCTATTCAGTTACAGAAGAATTTTAAAAATATTTCTAATATGAACCTAATATTCAATAAATCATATATATATATATATATATATGACACATGAATATATGCTAGTAAAGCAGTTACAGAAGAACAGTATACCATGAATCACCTGTAATAATCTGAAATGTCTAATTATGAATAAATATGCTCTAATAGCTTCTGTGATTTGATGTAACTCTGAGATTTACTGAGAGCGTTAGTGAGATAGTATTCGAGTTATAAACAAAACAAGCATGGAAAATATGAAAATCAAACATCAAGATCATGATTATTGAGATAGAGATTCAGATAATTTGATTGTGCTGACATTGAGGCAATCCGTTCATTGATTAGTTTGATGTGGGGGTCTGTGCAGCTCAGTAATTGAACTGCATCAATAGATTTTGAATAGGATTTCTCTGATTTCCTTCTTACTGTGCATTTAATATTATCTGACATTGTCTTGCTCCCTTAAAGAAGGGTTGAATTGGGTTGTCCAAATCCTCAAGAAATTCTGGATTATCAACATCATTTCTTCTTTAAACAATCATATTCCTTGCAATGATAGTTGAAGGGTGAAGGAATCACCGGCTCACAATCACTGGCTCCACAAAATCTCTTCTTGTGTATCAGCCTCCAAGATCTCTGAGTTCTTCATCCTCGAATTGCTCTTCAATGACATCTGTTTTGTTTTTCTGTAAACAAATTTCCCTCCTTATATTTTCGAACAACTACCTCTTAAGCCCTGATCCTCTCTTGGATGCCCTTTTCTTCTGCATTTCTAGCCTCTCTGTTACCAATCAATTAGAGAAAATCGACGTGAAAATTGAAGTTTAATAGGGCGAACAAAAGGCTGTTGGACCAAAGCGTCCATAGATACTTCTATTATTCGACAAATATGAAACCCAAGTCTAAGAAACCAGAATAAGAGACGCCATTCTGATCAATATCTAGAACAAAAAATGAGTCATATGCTTTATTCATTCTAAGGAAAAAACGGCGCCACCAAATTATTTTTTATACTTTGTTTATATTGATATTTGTGATCATACGCAAATGGATTTTTTTGTTATATGTTCGTAGCATTTAAAAAATATGCATTCTTTATATCTATCAAAAATTTATGTAATTCATGCTTTTATATTATCAGAAGTTCTAAACTTGAGACTATTGAAACTATCAATTTTTTCAAAATAGCATATAATTAACAGTATAAGAATTTTAAGATGGAATTCAAAAGGTTAAAATAAAAAAATCTAGTTAATATCTTTTTAATTATATTTTTTGTCTTGATTTCAACATTAGAATAGTGGATATGAAATAATAAAATTATCATCCACTGCTTAATATGTGGACAGTCTACTAGTAGGCAGACCGTAACAGTCCATATAATTTATGACAGAAAATGTAAAGGAAAAAATTTTGATTTGACTTGTTCTTTTATTAATGTGGTGAGATGTCTTTTTTAATAAGCTTTTTATCATAATTTTGGCACCCAATTCTATGTAACCAACTTTTGTTTATCAACCGTTCAAATCTTGTGGCCCAGATTCAAGGGAGACACGTGTGACTTCTACATAATAATGCTTGTTAAAATAAAAATATTCGTATATTTTGATAAGTAATAATATTTATGTATTTATTTTTATTAAGCTTAAATTGACTGGGCTAGTATGAAGGTTCCTTTGGTTACCTTTCCAAAGTTCAACTAGTTATGAACTTGCTTTGGCAAAATCATGCTGAAATGAACTCAATGTAAATCTAAGTATGAAGTAAATAACCTATACTTCCTCTTTTATTTGATTCTTTTCTATAGTGCAATAGCTAGGACAAACTCATTAGCTAATTATATACATTTCAATATTTCAAAATCTATATAAATATATAGAAAAAAGAAATATTTATAGAGATATCAATATAATAGGAATCCATTCATAACAATATAAGTTTACGTGGGCAACCCAGACTTCTATAGTATAGTCCGTTTTCTCACCTTATGATGATTAAAAAGGCCAGACTTATATTAAGAAATTAGGAATCTTTTTACATTTAAATATATACACGTCACATATGAATTGCAATGAATAACTAAGTGTCAAAATTACTAACACAAATAACATCTAGATCGACTAATTGTTTCATTCCCATAATTCATACATTTTAAACAAAGGCCAGACTATTCAAGAAGATGAGGTTATTCAAGTTATTTTATTTTTTATGATAAAGCTTATTGAGTCATATGAGGTCATGAAGGGGTTTGCTATCGACCAGATACTAGAGTTATAGTCATTTCATTGGTAGAAGATGACTCGACTTTACTCGAGATGGAATCCACTTCCTTAAAATATCTTGCAATGAAGAAACCGGGCTGCTTCGGTGGAGGCAGTTCCTTATCGCTGCTCAGCATAATGGCCACAGTCAACATGCTAGGCCGATCATCTGGAGATTGTTGCACGCATAATAGACTGAGCTGAACGGATCGTAAAATTTGATATGCATAGTTCGAGTGATCTATTAACGGATCGATCAATTTCAAAGATTCACCTTCCCTGTAAAGTCTCCATGCCTAGCCATATCAAATAGTGATTTGTTAGTCGTATAGTAGCAAATATTACTGAAAAAATAGCACTATGATTATTTCTAAAGTTACAAAATATTCAAATGTGAAGAACACATCAGGCTAATGCCCAGGACTAGAATCGTGAAACCATTGCAAATATACCTAATCAATACCAAGTTTAGGCCGAAGATAGGTTAAATTTAGATAAAAACTTATGACTGATAAATCGGGTCAAGTCAGATACAACTCGATTACCCATGCAAAAATCATAATTGTGCCCATTTATAATCTAAAAAGTTAGTTCATATAGTCCACAGGCATTTTTTATTTTAAAGCATCTTTAAATATCTAAAAAATTTAAAATATTTGGATTAAAAGATCACCTAAGAATATATTTTAATGAAGACTTTTTTCAGGAAAAGATTAATAATTATAAAAAATATAATTTATTGAAATGATCATTTTAAACTTGGTGTTTATTTAAAATAAAAATAATATATTTATAAAAAAATTCATATTCTTGGCCGCACAGGGCCGAATCGGTCACTTTCATTTGTAACCGTATAAGTTTAAAAAATAGACCGAGCTAACTTTTGAACTATCTTCACATATAATACTGATATATTTTGACAATTTTATAAAATTTTAAATAGATTAGATAATCTGATTTGATCAGCATTAGCTAAATTTCTATAGCATTTAGGACCATGGCGGAGGAAATAAAGAAGGGATGCATTTGTAACTTGGATGAACAAACTAATTTCTCCAAGCCTCTGAACGAACTAACTAATTTTTGCACTAATAAATAACCAAGACACACACTCAAATGAGCAAACTAGCTGTCCATGGCAGGCCTAAATAGTAAAATGATGACAACATTGACCAGAACTTAGCAACAAGAGATTAAAAACTATCATTATTTAAGCTGTTAGAGTCCCATCGTACTTCCACCAGTAATAATTTTATCATTGCAACTTAGCCGTCAATAAGTTTAAGATATGTCTCACACATTTAATGCGTTATCATAATCTTAACTGTCTGAATTGTCGGACTGAAATCTTTATCGTTAAGAGCATGGCATCAGATAAGAAATAGGAGAACCTTAACAGAACTCATGCCGTGCATTAAATATGAAGTGCCCGGGCATGTTTTCTTTAACATTGAGAAGCTGCTCGGAGAAAATCGCACCCGTAAGGTGGCGCTGAGAATAAATGTAGTTTACAGGATGTAGCTAAGAAAGAAAGGGAAATAAAAGTTTTAAGTTGTGACTTGATAATTAAGAATTCAAGTCGTAAAAATAATCATTATATAATAAAAGATAAGATCGTGTTAAATGATTTCAAGCGTCTGACCCTTTGTCAGAATCCACATATAATGGAAGCTTCATATATCGGATTGTCCTTTTAAAAAGGGTAATAAAGAAGGAAGAAAAACATACATGTCCAAGAAGATTATGGTGGTGGTCTGGGTGACTGAATCCTCTATTTCTCTTCCCACTGACAATCTCTAGCACCAAGACGCCAAAGCTAAAGACATCGGATTTTAACGAGAAGAGTCCATCAGTGGCATATTCCGGAGACATGTAGCCGCTGTATAGATTTATCTAAGCATGTTAATAAAATACGGATAAAAGTCGAAGAGTAAAACAAATAACATGAGTTTATGTCATTACTATGTTCCGACCACTCTTCTCGTCTTTGCTTCACATTCCTTTCCATCAAATCTTCTAGCCATGCCAAAGTCTGATATCTTTGGGTTCCATTCACGATCGAGTAAAACATTGCTAGCCTTGATATCTCTGTGGACAATCCGCAATCGGGAATCTTGATGCAAATAAAGAAGACCACGAGCAATCCCATTGATGATGTTGAAACGTTTGGGCCAATCCAGGGACATGCTTCGTGTTTTATCTGAAACGGGATTCATATTTAGCTTACATCATTAGATTATAATTTGAATGCAAACATATAATCATAAGAGGGGAAAAACCAAAGATGTAGTAGTCTAGGCTTTTGTTGGGCATATATTCATATATTAGCATCCTTTCATCAGCTTGAATGCAACATCCCAAAAAAGTCACTAAGTTTCGATGTTGAAGCCTAGCAATGCATAACACTTCATTCTTGAACTCATCCAATCCTTGAGCTGAATCTTTTGAAAGCCTCTTGACAGCTATCTGGCTTCCATTCAGAACACCCTGTGGATTAAAGATTGCAAGAGTTACTGTTGTGCATAAATTAAGACACTCTAGATTCGCTATTTGGAAAATATAGGGCACTTCAGAAATTACTTTTCATATTGAGTTTTGGCATATTCAAATTCCATTTTATGTGTAGACCGCAAAGAATTAGTTTCAAAAGATACTCAAACCCTTCCTTTTGATTTGGAGTACTGCTATGGTTCTTCTAGTGAAAAGACCTTTAACATCGGCCCAAAGGTTGGGATTAAAATTTGGGTAGATAAATAGTAAAAATTGAACAGCTATTTAAATCATTTTATATCAATTCCATTATTCATCCATTCAATTTTTAATTTTAACCGTTAGGTGAATATGAACGCTTCGTATCGGAAGGACCATGATAGCTTTCCTTGATTTCAGCCAACACAGCACGCTTTCATTTTTCCCTTCAAACAATTGGGTTCTCTCTCATATCTTTCATCATCACAAAATGCACACTTTTAGCCCCTCAGGAAAACCTAGTTCAATGCAAGGTAGAAATCCACTAGCTTGATGTACAAGAAATAAATCCTAGTCACCATAAAACACATTCCCTTCAATAAAAACATTTCTGTGGAAACTGAATCTCTCTCTCTCTCGTCCTCTCCAGTTCTTTCTTCTCTCCTCTCTCCTCTCTCCTTCTCCATAAATTTACAACACTTGGCCAACAACTCCAACAAGTTATCTTCTTAGTGACTATCATGCACAGTATCTGTTGTCCATCATATATAGAACTTAGTTTTGTAGTAAACTCAACAATATTGAATCCTGAGAAGAAAGTGACCCACCAATCGAGTTGTCGAATCGTATAGGTTTTGATATCATTATGAAGTGAGATGGTGATGCTCTTCAAAGGGTGCAGGTCGATAAATCTCAGTCTATGTGCATTCTTGAATTTTCTCAATATTTGCCATTTATACATTAATATTGCTAATTTTTATAATTTACAGCAGAAATATTTGACAAATTCTTTTTCAACTAAATTTCTAATCTGACTCATGCCTTTTGTCCATAGATTAGCATTGACTGAAGATGTAAAGCAGGGGAACAAAAAATGATACCCTGTAGACTGGCCCAAAGCCGCCCTCCCCAACCTTGTTGTCATCAGAGAAGTTATTAGTGGCTTCAGCTATAATAGTAAAGTCAAACAGTGGTAAGTCTGCCTCTTCCTTCTGATTGCCAGACGTGCTGCATCCTTTCAGATCAAATTCTGTTTTCCCTGGAAGTTGAGAAGTGTGAATGCACACATATACTGCATTCATATACACATAGAGAGGGAACAAAAATTACTAGTATATGTGGGTGTATTAGACACAGACTCATCCTCAGAAAAGGGAAAAAGTATTAACCAATTTCATCACACCCGACAAATTTAGTTTTTAAGACCAGGCTAGTGACAAAGTTGGATGTATTCATCAATTACTATTTATGCAATTCAAATGCAATTTTAGTGCCTCCAAAAAGCTTTTTGGAAATTTTTTCATGAACATAGTGATAGTCAAAACAGAAGGCCAAAATCCCACAGAACTTTTAGTGATTTATGTAAGCTTATGTTCAAGTATATCGTCGCCCAACATCCTCCATGTTAATTAACTGCTTTAATTTAATCAAGGGTTAGAACCATGCAAATACACAAACTGCAGAAAAATAGAAATCAATGGTTTGCAGTAATGCCAACAAGAACAATGTGCTTAGTATGAGCTATTAGTTCAGTTTCTGAAACAAACAAATTTTGATCTGGCTTATAGTTTTCTCATCAGAATTACAAGCTTAGGCTCTAGCAGTGAAGACTCGATAGGATTTTATATCTGATGCTGCAAATGGCAAGGAGTACTGCAAGCTCATTATATAAAATGGAATTGCCCAAAGGTTAATTTCCATTTCCCATTTGTTAGGTACTAAATTTTTGAATGAAGAATCAATATTTTGAGGACTCGAAGGAAAACCCAGAAATTTCAACTGCTTACACCTATATAGCGTGAGACATACACACCCAGAAATTTCTCCTTAGCATGCTAAGGAGAAAAAACCTTCTACTCTATCAATATAGACATTAATGAGGTTTACCTTCCTTTTTCCACTTCTTCCTGAAATAAAATGTGACTGCTATGCTTAGAAACACTGCAGCAAGTATAGTTGCCGTCACTATGATCCTTGTTTTCTTGCCTCCGGAACCGAGCTTACCTGGCTCTCAATAATAGTTGACATTAGAAATCAAACTTATCAGTGAGTTGGATTTCACAGAGATCATACACACGAAACCAAAGGGTTTCTTCTTTTCTGTCATTCAAGCATTTCAGTTCTCAAGCATCTTCTCCTCTGTAAAATCTGTCATTTGTAATATCAAAAAACAAAACGAAGAGTAACAACTTTCTTCTCGTTTTATAATATTCAATTTATTGTCATACGCATGGAAATTTATTAGAGTATGGCCAGTCGTCTGGCACATAAAATCTACCCAGCTCGAGACTTGTAGGGGGCTCCCCACACATCATAACTCCTCTATGTCCCGCATTTCTACGACAATAATTTCCCCCATACTAAATAATGCTCTAAGTGAGCAGACTATAAATAAATAACAGAAAGGATACAAACGAAGTTCATGATCAAGTTCTTGGGATAGCCAACAGGGAAAACTTGGCTGAACTATCAGACAAAAACCTGTTTTTAAGTTGGTGCTCTGTAGGATTTGAACCTCCAATATCGGATTTTGGAAACCCGCGTTTTACCGAATTTAACAAAAAGAACTTTCTTATCACAATGGAAAAAACTGTAAAGAAAATAATTATTTTTATAACCCAATACTAGACCCTCCGTACATATATAATCATATATAGTATCATAAAAATGACAAATTATGTATGTCCAATTTGAATCAATCTCAATGGATCCCTCCTTACTGGCCAGAGGACAAAAATAGGTGGGGATGACAGAATTGGAAGGTTCTTGCTCTCAGTAATTCGTTAAAGAGTCCATAGTTGTTCCATCCTTGACCAGGAATTATGCCCCCTTTTTCCTTCTCTTCTATCCCATGATCCCATAGGACATATACAAATAATTTTCAAAACCACAATAAAATCATAATAGTCACTGAATCAATATATATTGACCAGTATACCCAATGTTTTCTAATATATGGGCACATATTTTTCCCTTATTTTCCAATTTGTAATAAAAAGTTTTGGGTCTGACACCGATATATATCACCTGATATTGTCGATACCGATATTTCTACCCATATCCCATCCCACCTATTCAGTAGCCAAAAAGTAATCGAGAAAGGAGCTCTAATTTACCAATCAGGTAGACTAACCACTCTATTGGTATAGCAAGTAGTTAGCTGCAGACCTATTTCAGAAGAAGCCATCCTCACATAGAGATCTTGTCCAAAATCAGGATACTCTCTGACATCAAGCAAATCACCAAACCACAGCAAGCAGCCACTTCCACCTCGTCTTACATCCAAATTTGAATAAGCTGTACAAGAGCAATTCAGGAAGCAAGCCAGCTTGCACTCACCAAGAGTCATGCTCGTGTTAAACCATGAATACCTTGTATCGGGCAATTTAATATTGGAATGCTTCATAAAGCCATCTCCAATCTTACAATCCAATTGAGTATGTCTCAAGCACCCATCGGACCAATCCCCCAATTCCCAATCTTTAGGGGATTTTGGGACAAACCCTTTTAGGCACCCACATGCAGGAGAATTGGCAATGTCGCAGATACCAAATGCACCACAGAGTGCATAAGTGTCACAGTTATCTGACTGTCCTGTTAAGTAGAGAATCCATCCTTGAGTATGGTTGTTCCAAAGCACTCGCTGCATTTGCCCGTACGGATTCAGCACCCTCCGAGAGATCACCGAGCTGTTTAGAAGCATGTAGTCATAATACGTCTCCCTCTTATTGAAAACAAACCAAAATGTGTAAATAGGGTTTGGCTTGAGCCCTGGGATCCCACTAAACGTGATGCCATTCCATGGACCGGAGCGATACTGCACGGCAGAACCTTTCATGAGAAGCATTTGTGGATATCCATG
Organism: Nepenthes alata; assembly: GCA_028571085.2. Lineage (NCBI taxonomy): Eukaryota > Viridiplantae > Streptophyta > Magnoliopsida > Caryophyllales > Nepenthaceae > Nepenthes > Nepenthes alata. Next base: position 9,977 of record JAOVVI020019196.1, read on the forward strand.
ACGATCAAGTGCGTAAGTATAGTTGCCTGGAGAAGGATCATCGCTGCTTGCCCAGGAGGTCAGATACCTCTCAAAGTTGGTAACAAGATCCCATCCCAGCTTCATGCCAGGGAGATGAGTATCACAGGGGTAATCAAAGCTCTGCCACACAACATTATCAAGATTTTCATCACTCTCTTCTCTAACAACTAAGTTACCT
>JAOVVI020019197.1:0-10175 GCA_028571085.2 Nepenthes alata
ATTGATACTGATACCGATACTACTATTTTAATCCATGGTTATATACAACCCAAAAACGCTTAGTGAAATCAATGTTAAAAAAGAAGACCTGTCTGGAGAAAAAAAAAAAAGGCTTTAAGAACAACAAACATAAGAAAAACATCCAACCATGTACTGTGCTTGCTGTAGCTAGCCGCCAACAAACAGATCATTCCATCCAAACTAAGTATAGTAGAATGGTGAACAAGTGGTTTAGAACTATTTCATCAATGAAATTTATGGAGACTCCACTTATCTATTTATTAAGAAGTAAGAAGATCCAGTGGCCTACAACAACTATCAATATTAATGGTTGTAAGTAGTCTCAATGGCAACATAGTTCCCAATGTAGAAAGAAGAAATCGGGTTCAATATGAAACAAATTGGAATTGTCACACTTACGTCTACATTCCTCCACGTTTTTGACACAATCATCAGCTTTAAATGACTTTGTTACAATTTACCAGCTATGCCCAATTGCTAGTTTCCCATCAATAGTGAGGAACATGTCTTCAAAAGTTTGGAAGGAAATGCAGGAATTTTGTTCATTTCACTAAATATCACTAGTTTCCCATCAATGGATATTTTTAACGAAATTGCAAATTTTCCTCACAGCTTTGGTGCATGCCTTCACATGTTTGGAAATAAGTGGATGAATTTTAGTCATCTCAATAGACGGAAATCACAGAATTTATTGGCCTAGGTAGTAAATGGTAACAGAATACAACTCATTGGTGGTCAAGTGAAAGACAGAGAGAATTGTTACTATGCAAAAATCCTCCAAAAAGGCAGGGGTTAAGTGTGGAAACACAAACAGTTTTGTAGGTGTTGCTTAACTTGGTATGTTCAAAGAGTGTGGAGGTGTGTTACCTTGCTTGTGATTTAATGCATCTGAAAGGAAAGAAATGGCAAGGTATTTGAATGCAGAAAACACCATCTTAGAGCTTTCTTATGTTTGTATCAACCGATTGCTTTAATGGATTATAGGGCAATATCTTTCCTCCTTATTGAATTTTTATTGAGGTGTTAATAATGTCCATAACTCCTTTTTATTTTCTAGTATTTGGTCAATGCCATCTTGGCATTTAATTAACACAGAACATCTTTCCTACTACTAAAAAAGAAAACAAGAAAAAATGAAGAATAACAAACTTTGCAAATTTAAGGCATTAGCTGAGAGAGGAAAGAGAGGTGCGAAGAAGCGATTGGCAGGTAGGAGATGATGCTAGATAACGAAGACTGTGCTAGAAGTATACCATTAGTATCTGTTAACTTGGATAATACTAGCCCTAATATGTTTTTCTACCACATAATTATCATATTTCTTCTTCTCTTACTATAGTTTTTCCTATCCTGATGGAAAGAAAAAACATAAATAGAAGTAAACCAGAAGGGAGTAATATAAAAAGTTACTTGCAAGCAACCAAATGCATAAGAAAAATCTTAGACAAGTTAGTTCAATAAAATGCAGAAACATTTGTAAAGAACAGGTTGATCAGGCAACATCCAAATGAGTAATACCAAGGTGGAACACCTACAATTCACTGAAAATAGGTGAGGATTTTACCGTAAAGCTATCACACTCGTGTATGTCCAAGAAATTTATAGGTTGAGCCCATCGAGCTACTCGATTAAATCGATTGAGTGCTGAAAGACCATATCCCCAGTCATTCTCCACATTCTCCCCTTTCAGCCCAACATCAGCTGGGGAAATAGCATCTGCAAAAGAAGAAATGACAAATGTAAAAAATGAAGTAGAAAGTCCGCATCCTTTAATAGGTTGATCTGCAAGAGGTTCTCTAAGTCAACACAAAATATCTGATTTGCATACTGAATTATTCAACCTTGACATTATCAATAAGATGAAAAATGCGCAAAAAAAAGAACTAGGAGGAAAGAATTCCATAAAACTAATTCGAGCACAGTCCAGACAGTTGTAAGACTAAGCAAGTGACAACAAAAAAGGGAAAGAACAGACAATCAAAACTAAACATGATGCATAACCAAAATGAGTCAAGGAAGCAACTATTTTTTTCGACTATTTTTATTATTATTATTGTTATTGTTGTTTTAGCAAGACCTTGTCTCTAAAACCTCCATCAAACACCAAAGCACGCCGAGAGACTTTACTAGCATGACGTTGCTATTTCCCAAACTGAGTTTGTTAATGTCAATGCCAAAGCAGTATATTTCTTTGCAAGTCTTTTTATACTATAACATAATTTCCAAAAACAATTATAAGAAAAGAAGCAAATTAGGAAGAAGAAATCACAGTAGCAGAAAAAGAGGAAAAATGCTTCTGGATGCTGAAAGAGCATAGTGCTTCATTGAGTTGCTGTCAAATTTATAAAATTACAGCTCTAACAAACTACCTTAAAGAATACTCAAATGTTTACAATTGATCCCATTGACAAGGAAAAAAGGTAAATGGAAAATTAATAAAGAAATAAACGGTTGGTAACTAGTCGTCGAGCAAAGAGAACTGCTGATGCCTGCAGATTTTACATTTTTGGTCCAGTGGACATGTTTCTTGGTTGTTATTGCACACATTGCTCTGTTTGCTATTGCCCTCATCATGATCTTGAGTTTTATTCCGCAATACTCCCCTGAGAGATGCAGAATAGATAGTTTCTACTCCCATTTTGGTAAAATGAGAATTGAAAATAGAAGAAGGTAGAGCCCTGGCAAAAATATTAGCAGGTTGGAAGGAAGTTGCCATGTGAGATGTATGCATATGTCCTTGTACTTCGCCATGAATAAGATGAAAATAAATTTCAATGTGCTTCATTTGTCCATAAAAAAAAAAAAAACTGGATTAGCATCAATACAAAGGGTGCCTAATTGTCACAATAAAGAAAAATCGCTTGTAAATGGTGGACAATTAAATCAGCAAGGATGTTACACAACCAAGTAATTTTAGGAAAGTAAACTGTCATAGCTCTTTTTTCAGCTTTAGCCGAAGATCTAGAAACAACAGTTTATTTCTTTCAATGCCAGGAAATTAGAGATGTGGACGCAAAATGCATGTAGCCTGTAACAGATTGGCAATTATCAGGACAAGAAATCCAAACTGAGTCACAATCACAAGGGGAGGCCATGTCCTGGAGATTTGGGGTGAAGAATTTCTTAATCAATAGCATCTTATATATTACTTTTCTCTTCGAAGTGTTGTAGACCAAGTTCGAATTTGACATTTGAATGATTCTTATCAATGATTAATTATTCACATAGAATACTGTTTTGGATTACTTTATTCATTATTTTTAATATATTTATTACATTATTTTAGATTATGTTTGAGATATTATTATTATATTAATGTTGTTGCTTATTACTTCAATTTTCATGTATGATATATAAAATTGAACAAATAATTCATAGGCTAAAGAGTTTAGTACTATAAACTGCATAAAGTGCTCAAACCAAACAAATCAATACATTGACAGTTAAAATAATTTGTCTCAACTGACCATTTGGTTTAGTAAAAATCCAAACCACAATATACAGTTTGGCTGGGGATTATTCTCCAGTCCACAGCAAAATGATCTGTGTTCAGCCTTATTCAGAATCTGCACACCGGTTGCTAAGATCTGGATGAGTAATTGTTAAGTAAAGTAGTCAGCCAATCAGTCTTCCAAACTGTAGGATTAAGTAAAATGGATCTTGTTTCTTTGTTTAATTTGATGTTCTGATCCAGTGGAAGTTTGACATAACCACAGGCAAGATTACCTTTGTCAACCAAGAGGTCTTAGGCATATTTGCGTTGACCGACGAAAATTCCCTCCGAGGAACGAGCAACATCAATTCCAAGGAAGTATCGTAAAGCTCCAAGGTCCTTGATTTAAACTGGAATGGAGAGATTTTTGAGTGTGCTAATAGTTGCTAGCAACAATAATATTATCAACATATATAAGTAAACCAATGAAGGAGGATTATGTCTTCAATGTAAAAAATAGTAAAAAATAGTTACCAGTCTTGGATTGTTTGGAACCAAACTAAATGAGTGAAGTAAAAAATTATGAATACCATTGCCATGTTGCTCTAGTCAATATAGTATTGAGCAATTTACACACTTGATGGGATCTCCTTTGTTGAATACCTTATGCATATAAATTTTTCTACAATTAAGTCACCATGGAGGAAAACATTGTTCATATCAAATTGATATAAGATCCACCCCATCTGCTACTAATACTATCGAAAGTAAACATCTCACAATAACAAATTAAGCCACGGGTGAAAATGTCTCATGATAATCTATTTCAACCTTTGTTCCTTTCAATGGTGCCATTTGAATAATACTTTGATTGAAAATATAGCGGCAATCAATTGGGTTTTTCCCAACCAGTAGATCAATTAATATCCAGGTATTGTTCGTTTCTAGAGCCTGCAATTCCATTTCAATAGCTTGACACCATTTGGCATCCTCTTACAACTTGATTGTATCTAGTAGGTTTCAAATGGGATAAAATGGATGTGGAAAGAGCATGGAAAGGTGTTGAAAGTCTCTGATAAGATGGACAATCAACAATGGGAAATGAAGTCCTGAAGCATGTGTTTCTGTCTCGATGGAAATTGTGTGGAACCACCAAATTGAGCCTGCTGACAGTGAAATTTTTAAATGTATTGAGATGCTCTACTAATTCTCTAAGATTTCCTATAGGTATTAGTGTTAATGGAGTCATCTTTCCAGATTAAGGTAGAATTGTAGATGTTGGGCTTGAAACTGAAATGTCATTAATTACAGAAAGTGTAGGGTCACACACCAGCTCAACTGGATCGATGACTATAAGAGGCAATGAATATTTGGGATTCTAAATCGGTGATGTAGGCCAAGTATTTGAGTTACGCAAAGAAAAAAGAGTATGGGAATTAATCTCATGAGAGATATGCATTGTAACATTGTAGTTGATGTATGCATTGTGGAAACACAGATTCATAAAATATCACTTCTCGAGACAAACACGCACTGTGAATGTTAAAATCCAATAATGTCTTAGTTCTAGAAGGTATCCAAGATAAACACATTCTCCCATTAGGATCAAACCTGGTGTGGCCTTGAGAGAGTAGCAGAAAAACATAGACTTCCAAAAACCACAGATGGTTGTATGTATTTCTAACACCAAAAAGAACTTCATAAGATGTCTTATTATATAGCAATGGTGTAGGAGTTCTATTAATCAAGTATGTCTAAGTCAAGACAAGTATTCCAAGATCTGAAAGGGACATTAGACTAAAATCTCAATGCACGAGCCAAATTCAAAAATTGCCCATGTTTCCTTTCAACTATTCCATTCTATTATGGAGTTTCAACACACCTTTAATGTATGCAATTGTGGGAAAAAGAGCTCATCTAAAATTTTGCTCCATTGTCACACAAAGTCTTAACTTTAGAGCTAAACTGGGTTTCAACAAGACATCAGAAGGATTCAATATGACAAAATGAACATGACTTATGGTGGAACAGGGACCCTAAATATCACAATGTACCAATACTGTGTTGACTGATTGGAAAAGGGACATAACCTTGTTTAGCAACATGGCAAACTAAACATGGAATTTCATCATCATAAGTAACATAGTCTTTAACAACAAGATGATTAATTACTTTAATCTGGAATTAGACAAGTATCCGAATGACATTGCCAAAGATCAAATAAAGACTACTCATTGCAACAACAGCAGCTAAAGGAATATCTGGAGTGATTTTTAAAAGTCCTTTCGAGAGAACTAAAGGTGGGAAATCATCTTCCAAAAGATAGTAGAGACCATGCTTAGCTTTGGCTATCTTAATCGTTGTCTAAGACACTAGGTCATGAATAAAACAAAAATCAAAGAAACAAATAATGTGTGAGTGATTCCATAAACTTATTAGCTGATGGAAAATTGTGCTTGAATGATGATACACAAAGCACATCTTTCAACAACAAAGAGTCCAAAATGCGGATAATGCCAGCATGAGTCACAGAAACATCATTTACATTTGGCGACTAAACAATGTCTGAGACTTGTGATGTAATCTCAGCATAGAATGAAATGCAGTAGATCATGTGAACTGTTGCTTTGTGTCAGCAATGTAAGAATGCATATCATATTTGTAGAACTGAGTTTGTGTTGATAAATAGCGAGGAGACTCAAATAATTTGAAGGGCAATAGAGTACTTGTGGTTGGTTCAATGACAGATTGCACAATGTTGACTAAGTGTATAACAAAAGATAACCTGTGTTGGTGAAATGGAGCTAAAAGCTGCTTCAACTCAGTTCTGGTCAAGGCTAATTTGTCTTCAGGATCTTCTTCCGTTTTACAGCTCAATAAATTAGAAAATGCTGCAAATCCTTTAAATTTATCATGTTATCAAGGAAGAAACCCGTCAGGCTTATAACATTTCTCAACCACATGTATTGTCATTTTGCAATGTGTACAAACAAGTGCTTCGGTATTTCTAATTTTAAAACATTTTTAAATAGTATGCCCAGTGATCTTACAGTGGGCACAAAAGGGTATGTTCTTTTCGCAATTTGTTCTAGGTTTCATAATAAATTTTGAAGTGTCATGGTTTCTTTTACTGAACAGAGCCATAGATTCAGGAACAGGATAGGCATATTTGTTCCCTCCCTTTTGGTGGATTAAGGAGAATACTTTGTTTTCCCTGTGGAAAAGGATCGATTAGCATGATTTGATCTCTCACATTAGCATAGGAATCATTTAGTCCCATTAGAAGTTGTATAACAAAATCCCTTTTGATATCAATCCAATAAAGTTTTCAGTTTTCCATATTCGCAATATGGTATAATGAGAGTTCATAGGAAAGGTTTTCAAGCTTCCAATAGTAAACACTGGCATGTCTTGCTCATGCATTAAATTAGCCAATCATTTCCTTAATTGAAAATTTCTAGGCCCATTATGTTATGATGTCCACAATTCACTAACATCATCCACAAAAACCAGAGTTTATTTCACAGTACTGCTAACCGAGTCCTGAATCCAAGAAAGCACTAGATCATTGCATCATCCCAAGTGTCCAGAAGTGAGCCATTGAGTCTGGTTGGTTTTCTGAATTTTCATTATCAAGTCCAATTTGTTCATGGCTATAAGAGCTCGTCATAGCCCTTGATCAAGGAACATAATTTCCTGGTGTTAAAAATCTGGTACCAAAACAATTGCTAGATTATCGTCATTGTCTAAGCGAAATGGGATGGTGAGTTCATTAAAATTCAGGTACCAGAGAGATGGATCTGTGTATGTGGCAAGGGATGAAGAATCATTGACATTTGAATCGGTTGTCATGGCTTCAGCCATCGACCTGAATATCTGATGCAATATAACAAAAGACGCAACAGAAGGAAGAAGAAACGACAGTAGCAGAAACAGAGGGAAAATGCTTCAGCATGCTGAAAGAGCATACTACTTCATTGAGTTGTCGGACAATGCAGAATATTACACCCCTAACAAACTACCTAAAGGAATAACAGTAGAATATTCTCTCTACTCAATCTCTACAATTGATCCGAGTGATGGAAAAAGGAAAACAGAAAACCTATAAAACAGTAAAACAGCCGCTGACTAGTAGTCCAGAAAAGAGAATTGCTGATGCCTGCTGATGCTGTTGCATTTCTGTTCCAGTGAGCATATTGCTTTGCTGCTATGGCAGACTTAGCTCTGTTTGCCTTTGCCCTCTTCATGATCTTGAGTTTTATTCTCCAAAAAATTTAGCTCCAAAAATTATTGAGTTATGGGTTACTTCCGTGTGAGCCCATACCCACTTATCGTGGCGGATGGAGGCAAATATTCTCAACGCATGATGAAGGCTCGAGTTGCGCCTGTTGGGCGCTCGGGGTGCGTTTTCCAATAGCCACCGCTCGATTCTCGCCTGGATTGCACTCGAGTGCAAATTCCAGTAGCCGTGCGCTTGATCAACACCCGGATGGCGCTCGAGCACAAATTCCAAAACCAGGCACTCGATTAGCGCCCGGATGGTGCTTGAGCGCTGGCCTACGCCAGATTTGCGCTTGAGCGCACACCGTTTTTATAAAACACGCACCTTGCGTTTTAGGGTTCGGTTAATCAGTTTGAGCGCCGTTTCTAAGAAAGAAGAGAAAGAGAGAGAAGAATGAGAAGAGAAAGATTTGAGCATCCGATTGGGTTTTGAATCAAGTTGCAGTCTCCGCCAATCACATGTACAAAGTTCTTGCTGCTGAGAAGAACATCTGTCGGATTTTATCTCTACTCTTTCACTTTGTATTTCTTGTACGGACTGTTTGGAACAAGGGGTTGTCACCCTTGAGATTTGTGGTTAGTGTAACCGATAAACTATCGCTAGTGAAAAATTTCGGACTCCGTGTCCCATCGTTTTTCTCCCTTGTTTAACAGGGAGTTTTCCACGTAAAAATCGTGCCTTTATTACTTGTGATTGATTGTTGTGTGCTTGGCATCGTTTATTTCGTACTTCCTTGCGATTCAAATACGTAGTCTATTTCTAACAAGTGGTATCAGAGATTTGGTTCGTGTTGGGTGTTGTGACTTGTTTGAATCGATGGAGGTCGGAAATAAGATGATTTGATTGAATGGCACGAATTATGATATTTGGTGCAGCAGGATGAAGGACTTGTTGTTTGTGAAATCATTGCACCATCAAGTATTTGCTACGCAAAAACCGGAATCAAAGTCCGAGGAGGAATGGGCATTTGAGCATGAACAAGTCTGTTGTTACATTAGGCAATTTGTGGATGACAATATATATAACCACATCCGGAAGGAGACACACGCAAGAACCTTGTAACAATAAATTGTTTCACTTGATGAAGCTAATACACGTGAGGTATAAGGAGGGCTCATCTGTCGTCGATCACTTAAATGAGTTTCAAAGATATATTGATCAATTGAGCGGCATGGGCATAAAATTTGATAATAAACTGCTAGGTTTGTGGCTTCTGACTACCTTACCGAACTCTTGGGAGGTGATAAAGATTACTATCGCCAATACAATTCCAAATGGCGTGGTAACCCTTGAGATAGCAAAGGGAGCGGTGTTGAATAAAGAGATGAGACGTCAATCACAGGGGTTTTCTTCTTCTACGCACTCCGAAGTATTAGTCTCCAAGTCACGGGAAAAAAATAAAAGGCGTGGCCCTAAACCTGCAAAGAAGGGCCGAAGCAAATCTAGATCGAGGTATCAAAACCTCGAGTGCCATCACTGTGGAAAGAATGGACACATAAAAAAGCTTTGTTACAAATGGAAGCGAGAAAATGCTGAGAGTAATGAAAAGAAGGCAGACAAGACTCGAGACGAAGAAAGAGCTACTGTTGTTACCGGGAGTGATCTTTGGCTGGTGTGTCAGGAGGATGAGGTGATCAATCTGGCTGATTTTGAGACAAACTAGGTGGTGGATAGTGGTGCTTCACTTCACGTCACGTCACGGAGGGAGTTCTTCACATCATACACTCCCGGCGACTTTGGCATGTTGAAAATGGGCAATGAAAGTACATCCCAAATTACTGGCTATGGTGATGTGTGCCTCATCAAAAATAATGGAACCAAGTTGTTGAGGGATGTTAGACATGTTCCGAATATTCGGCTAAATCTGATCTCAGCGGGCAAGCTTGATGATGAGAGCTTTTGTAGCACATTTTGCGAAGGAGTATGGAAGTTTACTAGAGGGTCTCTAGTTGTAGCTGGGGCAAAAAAGTTTCCAGCTTGTATATGTTGCAAGCCTCGATTGCAGTGGGAGACGTACATGTTGCTAGAGATGAGGCGTCTTCAGATTTGTGGCACCGACGATTGAGTCACATAGGTGAAAAGGGCTTGAATTGTTTAGCCAGGAAGAATTATCTTCAAAGTGTAAAAGTAGCTCAATTGAAGACTTGTTCTCATTGTATGGCAGGAAAGCAACGACAGGTTTCATTCAATGGTAATTCATCCACAAGGAAGACTGATCTTCTTAAATTGGTCCATACCGACATATGTGTCCCTTTCAAGGTAAAGACTCTTGGAAGAGCTCTTACTTCATCACGTTCATTAATGACTGTTTTCAAAAACTGTGGGTTTATCCGCTGAAATCGAAAGATCAAGCTCTTACATTCTTCAAACATTTTCATGCCTTGGTTGAGAGGCAAACGGGGAAGAAACTGAAATGCATCCGAAGTGATAATGGTGGGG